>OZ018395.1:32315780-32420561 GCA_963969525.1 Ontholestes murinus | reverse complement strand
GTAGTTATATTGCTGTAGTTGGTCGCGGTATTTCTTCCTCATTGTCTTGTTAGTTAACTGTAGTCACTACTAAATAGGGATAATTTCCTATTTCGTAGCTTCTCTTTACTCTTGTATCTATTATTTTGGTCTTTCTTCTTTATTGTGTAACTACCTATCATAATATATTATAGATTTTTCTTCCCTACTTACCAACTTAATATATATGTCAAAGTCAGTAAAATATACTCAAAGTTTAGCAGCATAGCAATAAAAGAACTTAAGATGACCATCCCAAGTCTGCTTAAAAAATTGGCATGAGTGAAAAAACACAAGAAGTGAACTCAAGCCTTTCCGTGTGTGTCCCAAATTTTGGTAGAATTGAATTGAATTATATTAGAATATATTATGTAAGCACATTGAATAAATAAAATACATACATACTTACACTCCTCTGGTGTATTTATGTGTCTCCTTGTGTTTTAATAATGTATTCGCTAGTACTAAATTGATCATTCTACAATAATCTAGCATTCTTTTTTCCTTATCGTTTATTATGTCTTCCCCGTATCTTCCTCTTATCGTATTGGTGCCTTTTACTATTTTGCCGATTCTGCTGTTGAACTCTACTGCTACATATAATTCTTCAATGGCCGCTTCTGTTATTTCGTTGAGCTGTTTCCAGAAAGGGAATCGTCCTCAATTAATCCATATACTACAATTATTGTTCTGACTCTGTTGTTTGCTTTTAAGGTTACTATTAATATTCTTGACGATATTTCTTGCCATGTTTCTACTTGGTGTTCTATGTCTCATGTTCTATGTGCACATTCCTTTTCCTTTTCTTTTTGTCTCTGTTATTGCGAGTACCTCTGCATCTTTTCTTTCGAACCCCTTTTCCAGCTCTTCCTCTTTGCCATATATATTCCTTATATTCCAAGTTGCTATTCTCCATATTCTGTCTTTTTTTTGTTTGTTATTTTTTCCTACTTATTGTATCTCCTGCATTTCTTTCAATATGTGTTTGTACTTTCTTTATTTTACTTTCATTTAGGTTTTTGGTCTAATTACCTGGCTCCCCGCTACTAGACCCTTCTGCTGCTCATTCCAGTTGAATTGTTCCCCATGTATTATTATTTTCCTGTAGCCTACCCTTATTCTGTTCCTCTCTGGCTATGCTTCTAAGTTGTCTTTGCACTTCTCCCTCTATGTTGCGGTCAAATCGTTGTGTTATTCAATTTATTGCTCTTGGTTTTCATTATTACTTCTTTTTTTCTCTCTAAATTCAATTTCCGCTATTATTATCTCTATTTCTTTTTCCAATTTATTGACCTTGACTGCTTTAACTTCTACTTGTAGTGTTTCCTTGCAGAACTTCTCTACTCTAGCCTTTATGTTCTCCCCTTATCTATATCCTTTTATCATGATATTGTTTCTTCTCTTCTCCGTATTTTCTATACAATTCTCTAATTTTTCGTATCTCTTCTCTATGTCTTTCTTTATCTTGCTCTCATTTATTCTTTTTCCTCTTCATCTCCCGCTTTATTTCTTATATTATCTTCTTTTACTTTTTCTGCATTTTTTTCATATCTGTCATCATTTCCTTCTTCATTTCTTTCAATTCCTCCATACATCCTCTTTATTTTTTTTGTCGCCTGTCTCTGCTTTGTTCCACAATTTGTTTTTAATTTCCTCTCTTTCTTCTTTTATTTTTATTTGCTCTGGCGACCACAGTGTCTTTTTGCTACCTGAAAATATGTCACTTTCCTCTCTTTGTCCTTGTTCTCAGTTTTCGTTTGATCTATCTCTCTTTATTTCTTTATTCATTTGTGTTGTTTTACGCGATATGTTTTGTTTTAGTTTGATTTGTTTGTTCTCTTATTTCCCGTTCGTCTCCGGCTGCCTCGACTTCATTACGTCGCACCGCCTGCTCAATTTAGTTACGTTTATTTCCTCTGGCTTATGTTTGACCCTTCGGAGAAAGTGTTTTTTTTTTCACTTTCTTAACCTCAGTTCACTTTATCGATGTTTACTGCTCAATTATCTGATTTTACTATTAAATATTACTGACCTTATTCTGTAATATTTATCTGAATTCCCTTTGTCTTCTCTTCTACACTACTATCTCCCTCCCACTGTTAAATTTCCGCTATCAATAAATACTTTATTTGTTTTTAAGCAAATTATACGACAAGAAAAGATAGCCTTTCTGTTGACTATCCCTCTTTTGAGTCGAATTGTTAGTGATAGCTTGAATTTCAGTATTGACTGTATTTTGTAGTGTACTACAAGCTAATAGCGCAATATTTTAGTAGAAATATTTTTCATGTTTCTGATGATGGAACAATTATTTACTTTTTGTAATTTCTTGTGTGTCACCCGCTAATTATAGATTAATTATCGCTAATATAGTAACAAAAAAGGTATAATTTGAAATTCATTAGTGTTGTATATGCAATAGACCTAATAATTAAATTAAGTTTACAAGTCATTAAAAACTTATTATTTTCAGATCCCGTTGATTCTCCAAAGTTACGACCGTATCCAAACTGGGAAGCCCACAAACTCCCCCAGAGTCCTGGAAGCGATCCGCCAGAAATTGTGTCACCGTTCCGAATCCGCGCTGATCAATGTGGACGTCTCTGGGTGATAGATACCGGCGTCGCCGACCTTCTAGGAGACGTAAGAGTCTACCGACCGGCCACGCTCCTTATCTATGATCTGCACAACGATGCATTACTTCGCCGATATGAAATCCCTAAGAGCCAGACCAAGGACAATACATTTTTAGCCAATATCGCTGTGGAAGATGACGACTGCCACGATGCCTATGCGTATCTGGGCGATTTAGGCGAAGCAGGTTTGATTGTGTACTCATGGAAGAAACAGAACTCGTGGAGGATAACTCATCATTATTTCAACATCGACCCAATGGCGGGCGAGTTTAATGTTTCTGGAATTAGTTTTCAATGGGAGGATGCATTGTTTGGCTTAGCATTGAGTGCAAGAGGTGCGGATGGATATAGTACTTTGTATTTTCATCCGATGGCTAGTACGCATGAATTTGAAGTCAGTACTAAATTTTTAAGAGATCCAGAACTTGCTAAAAATAACTTTCACGAATTTAAAGTGTTAGGAAGCCGTGGACCTAACGCTCAGAGCGGTGCTTCGTTTTTGGATAAAAATACTGGAGTATTATTTTATGCCTTACTTAATTTAAACGCTATTGCTTGCTGGAAAACCACGAATCCTTCATACACGATGCAATCACAAGGAAGAGTGTATATGAGCAGCGAAACCATGGTATTTCCAAATGATGTAAAAGTCGATGCTAAAAGTAACTTATGGGTACTATCGGATAGACTGCCGACTTATATGTATTCCAGACTCGATGAAAAAGACGTGAACTTCAGGATTCTGACGGAGTCGGTTGCTGATGCTATTCGTGGGACGGCATGTGATGCTAAGCTAGTTTTAGCGCCAAAAATCAAACCCACTACTGAAACGACTATAAATCGTTCAAGTGCGCACAGGAATGTGCCCGTTTGTTCGCTATTACTGACCCTTGTTTTAATGTTTCGCAATTAACACATCTGCTTTAAGCTATAAACGTGCCATTCCGAACTTGATCACCTCCACGACATTTGTTTCAAGCACGTAATTTATTTTAATTTAAGCCCAAAGAAGCGCACCGATTCTTCAACCTTATTATTCTGTTGTGTCACCGCGAGACGTTAAAATGTTTACCTTTGAAGAAGGTCGCATATACTTATAGTAATATAGCTATTATATTATGTAATAAAGGTTGCCATTATTTAAAATTGCCACAAGACAATTTTCATGATTAATTTTAGGAATTAAACATTAAAATCTCTTACTTCTGTACGATAGAAACATTTTAAAATCTGTTTTATAAATTACATATAAGAAATATTTAAACCATATACAATTTTTTAATTCTGCCAAAAATGGTATTCAATAATAATAATCAGTCAAATTTTCTAAAATTTGAAACAATTAAGAATAAATAAACCATACTTAATTTAGTTTTCCTCAATATCTAAAACCTGATAAATGTATAATTATTTATTTTAACTTTAAAAATGAAATTTGATTTGAAGTTATTGTTATTATAGAAAATCATGCATTTAGAAAAAAAACAAAAATGCCAAATTATACTTACATGAATTGACAAATACTAAAATTAATTTTTATAAAATATTAATATTTATTAGCGAATTAAAATATAGCAGTGACTTGACCACATTTGAAAAAATTAAATATAATACAAAATTTCCTTTTATATTTACTTAAAATTAAAACTTAAAAATGACAAAAAGTAAAAATTTAATAAAAGAACTGAAAACTATACTAAAGGAAAATAATTATTTCTTTTAAGTTTATTTAAAATATAATTCTATGTAAAAGTTATTGCTATTATTGACAATATTTACGCCTTTGGAATAATACTACTACTAAAATTAAAGTCTGTAAAATATTATTAACACTTATTGGCCAATTAAAAAAATATACACTTGAAAATTTTATAAACGATTACATCTAAAAACCTATGATCTTCAATGTGTGAAATTAATTGTATTTACATCATTATGGCAATGGAAAGTTATCGATTTTGTTAGTTTCTAATTGTAGAAAGTAAAATAGAAATGTATAAAGGTTATATTATTGGTACATGAGAAATTGAAAAAATGTCCTCTTGTTAATTAATTAATGTTGTGTACCTTTTAAACATTCATTTTAATATGCTACATTTTTTAATCCGCATCATTTTGAAATCATTACCAAATAAATATATATAATATATTGATAATATTAAATAATACAAATTAAACTGTATAAACATTTTATATGGGATTAATGAATTATAAAGACGCACATTTGTAGAGTATAGCTGATTGCATGAAGTTAAATACTTTATTGAATACACATTAAAAATGGAATGGCTGCTTTTTGCAAAACCTTATTTAGATAAGCTTAATTATACTTTGACTATTTGCCAATAAATACAATATTCATAATATTATTCATTACATGTTTTAGTCGTAACAAGTATACTAGATTTTATCAAGCACATTTATGTAAATATAGACAGGATGTAAAGGTCAACGAACAGTGAAATTACATTATTCATGATTATTGTTAATTAAATTAACAATACTATCATAATTTTGGATAATGCCAACCTTCTAATATGTTACCAATATATTATTCATGAGATGAGTGTATTATAATTACTTTGTAATATTATTTATTTACGTTAAAAAACTGTTAGGTGCGAAGTAATATATAATTATTGGGGATACCGTGATTAATAAAATTAATTTACGTGAATGCAATTTCTCCAGTAAGCAGCAAGGTATTAAGCGTCCAGACGTGATTTTTATATATTTTTTTGTAAATATGTTATAATATATGTAATATATGTATTAAAGTATTACTAGTAACCCTTGTTGTACTTATTTCTGGTAATTCATGCATTCAGCAAAAAAAACAAAAAGGCTATATTATATGGTATTTGTAGAAGAAAGGTAATCGACACATGGGTAAAATTTTTTATTTTTTTATTGTGGCAAAAAACATATAGATAAATAGTAACTTTTTTGTTGCAGTAATAAATACATACTTGAGTATTATTTGAACGTAAAATTTTGGTAGTTAACTGACATTTTATCGTATTACGGCATATCATTAATTTTAAAAATAGAGATGTTATTCAAGTCATATAAATGTAAAAACATTTATATAATATGTGTAATCACTCGTCATTACGTGATTTTAGAAGAAAAAATAAGTGGAAAGATTAGAATATCATAAAAAAATCAAGCTTTTTATTGTAATAGTTATATTGAACAAGGCATTATTTACAAAAAATCTTATCTAGCGTACTTTTCCATAGAAAATTTTGATATGTAGTCAGATTTTTGGAATTATTACATTTTATAATTTGAAAAGTTTGCACCTTGAGTACATTATATTAGTAATACTCTTCACAGACCACACGAAAATTGCTCTTGTTACGTTTTTGCAAGAATTTTGTGTCGGTTGATGGTTGAGGTGAGTTACATTTGATTATGTAATTATTTTTTTAGATTTTGCCTTAGATTTCTGTCATAAAATAGGGCAAAATTACTACCACATTATCATATAAAACAATATGCGTAATTCAAAGATAGGTCATATCAACGATAGATCGATCATCTCGAATTCGGAAATGCTTCGTGTGCATGTCTGCTGTGAAACATATGATATTCTAGGGGTGTCAGAAACATGGCTATCTGAAAATACTCCTGACAACATAGTGGGAATAGAAGGCTGTAACGTTCTTACGCCAGGATGGCTCAAATCGAAGAGGCGGAGTTATATCTCAAATAAATTAAAATATGAATAAATTCACTTCTCGGGAAAAATTAAACAGCTTTAGGTTAAACTAAATCTTAAAAAAAATATATAACAATTTTAGGCGTTGTTTAGAGTATTTAATGAATTGGACACTGTATTGTCTAATTTCATTATGGAGGGTAGTGATATTTTTTTATTGGGTATTTGAACATAAATATGCTAAATAGATAATTTATTCCAACTATACAATTAAATAACCTACTTAACAGCTATGAGATAACTCTATTAATTTCATCCACAACAAGAATGGAAATTCATAGGGCTACTTTTCTAGATGTCATTATTACCAATATCACTCATATTAAATCATCTGGCACGATAGGTCTTTTCTGATCACGATTCTATATTCTCTGTAATAGATAACTGCAAAACATCTGTAAATTATGGTTTCAAATGCTATCGTTCTTATAAGTATTTTGATGAGGAATATTTTTACTCAGACCTACAGAAGATTAACTTTCATAATATATTTGATATGAATGTTATTGATGTGAAATTAATTACCTTAATAAGTGTAATGCCGAAATATTAGAGTACTGTTTAAATAATAATTTATTAGCACCAAATATTAAATTTCAATTCGAATTGGTTGATGAACGAGTATTTAAAAAATACTCAAATCTATAAAGTCTAAATGCTTCGGGATGGGGCAATATATCATGTCAGACGATCAAATTATGTACCCCACATATCTTAAAATATTTAAAACATATAATTAATAATAATAATAATAATAATCTTTATTCCGTAGACCATATAGTGTACACAATATACATTTATGGTATTGGAAGCGTCAATATATAAACTTAAAGTATTATTTCTTGCATAATAACATCACATCAATTATAAAACAATTTTTCCAATAAAAAACTCTTCAATTTTCTTTTAAATACATTAATTGATGCGATATTTTTAATGCCATCTGGTAGATTATAAAGCTTAGGTCCTAGTATATTAGGTGAATATTTTCTTATATTTAAACGGCAACTATCAGCATGAAAGTTATTGACTCTTCTTGTATCATAGGTATGAATTTCGCTATTAATTATAAATGTTTGTTTATTTTGGTATGTATATAATATCAGTTCATACATAACTAGACATGGATATGGTAATATATTATAATCCCGAAAATATGGTTTACATGATCGTGTTTGTGGAATGCCAGCCATCGACCTAATAATGCGTCTTTGAGCAACAAATACGGTGTGCCAATGTGTCGAGATACCCCAAAAGCATAATCCGTATACCAGCCGTGAGTGAGCATTTGCATAGTATACCTGTATTAATTCTTGAATATATAAAATTTTTCTGAGACATTTCATCTGATAAGCTGTTTTATTTAGGTATTTTACAACAGTATCACAATGACATTTCCAATCAAAAGAGTTATCAATTTGTAATCCCAAGAACTTTGTCATTTGGCTACAATTTACACTTGAATTATTTATTGTAAAATTTATATTATCGTTCACCTTTGCTTGTTTTGTTTTAAAGCTTATACCGCATGTTTTCATTGAGTTAAGAAGCAGTCTATTGCTTAAAAACCAATTATATAAGGACAGTAAAGTATTATTACATTTGTGAACTAACAAATGTTCATCTTTATTGCTTACAATAGTAGATGTATCGTCAGCGTAAATAAATATTTCAGAAGGTGTAATATTGACAATATCATTTATATATAAAATAAACAAAATAGGCCCTAAAATAGACCCTTGTGGAACACCAATATGGATGCTAGCAGATTCTGATAGAACGGTTTTACCATTGTAAGCAATTAGAACACACTGTTTCCTGTTATATAAATATTGTCCAAACCAAGTATGTACGACTCCTCGAAAGCCATACATGTTCATTTTTTCTAAGAGAATCTCAATATCAACACAGTCGAATGCTCGACTAAGATCTAAGAAGATGCCAATAGGATACTCGCCGCTATCTAAGTATTTAGTAACTGTATCGAAAAATGAATGAATTGCCGTAGTTGTAGATCTTCCACGTAGAAAACCATGTTGGTTTGTGTTTAAAATATTATGTTTTTTAATAAATTTCATTATTCGATCCAGCATGCAGAGTTCGAAAATTTTATGAAATACTGATACCAAAGAAACTGGTCTATAATTTTCTTTATTTAGCCGGTCGCCTTTTTTTATATATAGGGACCACTATGTTTAATTTTATTTTTGTTGGAAAAGAACCAGTTTCAAATGATAAATTAATTAAATAGAGTAATGGCTTAACTAACTGAACAGCAGATTTCTTAATGACATGATCTGGAATATCATCAAAACCAGGAGATCTGTTATTTTTTAATCTAGTCATTATTATTTCATAGAGCTCAATTTCTGTGAAAGGTTCTAAGAACATAGAATTTGTAATACCGTTTAGAGACGAATAGGACGTGGTAGTTTGTCCTAATTGAGACTGTAAGTTAAGAGGTTCCTTGACAAAAAAATTATTTAGATTCTCTGCTACAACCAAGGGATCAGTAAGCTTGCATTCTTCAGTTTGTAGTTCAATGTTGCAGGTTTTAGGACTATTGATGTCTGAAAGTTCATTTATTATATTCCAGGTAGCTTTTTATAAGTTATTTGAAGTAGAGATTTTATTTCTGTAATATTCCTTTTTTGTATTACAAACAAGATTAATATGTTGCCTTTTTTGTTTAAGGTATTCTACTGTATATTGTGGATATATTTTCTGAATTATATAAGCATTATATAAGTTTTTACTGGATTCTTTTACAATGTTATTTACCCAAACCTTTTTTAGTTGTTATTTTAATATTAACCGCTGGAAAACACTCATTAAAATGATATGAAAAAATATTATGAAATGCAGTAAACTTTTCGTTATAATCATTGGCTGAATACATGTCAAACCATTCTTCTTGATTTAATCTATTAATGAAGCGTATCATACTTATATCATCGAATGATCTTTTAATTCTTTAATACTTGTCCTACAGAATGTGTATTTCTGAATGCTTGGAAGTTTGCAAATATAATATAATATAGCAAAGTGGATAAACTACTAACTGTAAATATTTTAAGGCCGATAAGTATTCTACCTATTTGCTCGAAGATACTGGAAAAAGTTATGTCGATACGAATTAATAAATTCTTGATTATCAATAACATATTACCTGAGAAACAGTCTGGATTATTAAGTTATAGATTTATTTTGTTTATTGTATATAAAAATGTTTTTGGACTGATTTTATCACAGTATTATTACGTTATAGATTTATTATACATATAGATAGTTATTTATAGGTTAAGTGAGATAAAATGTTTTGTTTATCATTCTATGTTGTTATATAGCATATATTGCTAAGTAAATATTTATATTAATATTATTTCGGTAAGTTCAGTTATGAGACTTTTAGATTTTGTCGATGGCGTGTTGGGTGAATGAGATAATAATAATCTAACGGCTCGGATCATACTGGACTATAGCAAAACGTTTGACATTTTTGACCACAAAACCAATCTAACCAATCGGGTACAACAAGTTAAACTTGAAGACCAACTATCACCTCCACTAACTGTTAATAGAGGTTTGCCACAAGTATCAATAATGGAACCGTTACTCTTCACAATATACGTTAGCAACATGTTTATTGAACTACACTTTAGTAAGATACATCAATATGCGGATGATACCCAGATTTATATTTCTTTTCCAGCTAAAACTTATAAGGAAACATGTGACAAACTCAGCAGCTATCTTCAATACATTTGTAACAATCTGAATTGTACTATTTGACTATAAATCCAACTAAAACTGGTTCACAATACTAGTAGTAAAATGGATATATTTCTAGAAGACCATAAGATCTATTTTAAAAATATGATAAAAATCTAGGAGTCCTTTTAGACTCGAATTTAAAGTTTTGTGAGCAATAGCGAGGGTTTCAAAACTATCTTACTCCACTTTAAAGCTCCTTTGTCCTCACAGACATTTTCTAAGTAAAAGGAATAAAAATAATCTTATGTGAAGCACTTGTCTTGTCACAACAGAGCTATTGTAGTTCTTTAATCAGATTATGCTTAAATGTTATGGTACAAAACCAACTGCAAAGAATACAAAATTCGTGCTTACGAGTCATTCATGGTAAATTTGAAAGAATATTATATACGTTAAAACTAACTAGAAAGGGTTTGTTGAATATATTTAATCAAAGAAAATTACATAGTGTGGTATTATATCATAAAATAATAAGGACAGGAACTCCGTCATATCTTCATAGTAAAATTACATGTCGGAGTGATGTACACCAACGAGACCCAAGATTTAAGCAGCTATTGTATATCCCAATACACAACACGGAAAGATATAAATGCTCGTTTACGTATCAAGTTAAGTTGTATAATAAACTGCCGTCTTATTTTAGAAATGCAGCTATCCCCAGATTTAAACTTTTATATAAATCATTACTATTAATTTACATTACTAGTAATAGTAATTTATTTGCCCAAGAGAAATAAATTACAGGACAAAAAATATAAATGTAAAATAATTCATGACAAACATAAATAAATAAAAAAACTTTTAAATACTGTAAATAAATCAATAATTCTTAAGATTACCATATAATACAATATTTAATTAAATACAAAACTAAAAATGTTAGAACTAAATTGTAAAATTATGGATGAATGTTTGCTTTCTTTATAATTACTAATCACATCACAGTTGGAATTTGTTGAAATCATGTTGGCATTTTTAACATATAATGTATAGGAGCATTGTGCATTATAGTCGAGTGATAATTTGTCTTATAAAACGATGAGTGGGAGCGAGAGTTGTGACTTGGAACACGGAAATTTATTTTTGATAAAATATAAGGAGAATCTAGTTCCTTATGTATTATTTTTTAAATATGCTGTTACTTATACGTCTAGTTTCAAGACAACTGTCCCCATTTATTGAGAGTAACTCGCTATGTTCTATGTATCTAAGAGAATAGGTACCAATTTTAAGTTTATAAATACATTTTAAGAAACGTCTTTGTACATTTTCGAGAAGCTTTTTATGGCACTCATAATAAGGATATCAAATGTTAACAGCATACTCAAGTTTCGATCTAACTAGAGAGTAATATAAAATGGTAATGGCCTCATGATTCGATAAATCTCTGCAATTACGTAAAATAAATCCTATGGTCTTAGAGGCCTGTATACAGACTATATCTACATGTGACGTAAAATTGAGTTTCGAATCAAACGTTATACCAAGGTCTTTTATTTCGTAAGTCCTTTCTAGCACTGTGTCATTGATGTAATAGTCGACGATTAAATAGTTCAGTTTGCGTGTGTAAGACACAATTTTGCACTTACTTTCATGAAGTTTTAGACAATTTAACGAACACCACAGCTGAATACGGTCAAGGTTTTGCTGAAGTTTTGGCATTTGATTGTATTGAAATTTTTTTAGTTCATCTCCGTATGCAAGCACATCACAAGTTATTGATTCTAGTAGGTCATTTATGTTCATTACAAACATCAATGGGCCTAAATTCGAACCTTGGGGAACCCCAGAGAAGACATGAATTATATGAGATTTGAAGCCATTATATGTAACATATTTATACCTGTCAAGTAAGTATGATTGAAAGAATGCAATAACATTATTTGAAAGTCCAAGAGCACACAATTTCGCTAAGAGCCCTGTATGACTGATAGAATCAAATGCCTTTGAGAAATCCAAATAGACAACATCTACTTGATTATGCGAATCAATAGCTTCACTAATAAATTGCATATGCACCAGATTTGATACAGTGGATCTTTGGTACATAAATCCATGTGGAACTTCTGAAATATAAGGCCTTATATATAAGACTTTAGCAAAGTTGTTTAATATTGTAACAGCTCGGTAGTTCTTTGCAATTATTCTCTCTCCGCTTTTATGGATAGGACAAACTTTAACTCTTTTCTAAATAGTGGGAAATGATGCCGCCGTATTTAAAGACAGATTATATAATATTGTTAGAGGACGTACATGTGCACAATCCCTAATAAAATAACTTGGAAGTGGTTTTTTCTCATTTTTTAGGCACTCTAATACCTCATCTTACCGCTAGATCTGATATTTGTATTTGAGGACGGCTTACAAACGTATCATTAAAGTTCAAATTAAAATGTTTTTGGTTCTTATATGTTTCTGAGAAAAAAATAGCAAATTCATTAACAATAAATTGCAAATCCTGTGTAACCCCATTTCCAACTTTAATCGTGTCAGGTATCCTTTTTTAAATGTATGTAGTTAAATAATTATTTTGGATTTGCATGGATTCCTTCCTCTACCTTACTCAAATAAATATTATATTGAGCTTTTATATTTATTTTAATCAGATGTCGCAGCCATTTAAATTCATGAAAAAAATAAACCAAATAATTTTTGTTTTTTTGTATCTCCGATGATAATATTGTTTACATTTAATATTTTTAATTACGACTCGTGATTTTTTTGACATTTTGTGTGCAACTGCACCGGAAAATGCATCGCCTTTGTGTTTTCACGTTTGGATAAACGTAGCCGTTTTTTAATCATAAACATGCAATTGCACCGACGCTGACAACTCGTACTTTATAGCAAAAAAAAAAAAATGTAACGACCTCAAGTAATACTGGGTATTATGATTTAAGCCTATTATTGGTCCGCCTTTTTTATATGCTATACACTGTTATGGTCCACGCAATGTGTTATATATTTTAAGTTTCCGTGCTGTTTTCTACGAATGAAATGTTTCTTCAAGTGCTTATTAAAGATATAATTATAGTTGCCACATTAAATATTAAGTATCTAATTGATAAATTCAATTCATTCTAATTCTAAACTTATTTTCTTACTTTTTTGCATAAGATAATTTAGATTCGAACTTTTATTAAAGATTAAATATATCACTATGCAAAAAATAACGAATAATAATAATATTAAATTTATTTCCCAACAGAAAAACTAAAACAAGAAAATTCATACCTTATAATACCAAATTTAACTTATAAGTAATACAATATTGGATATTCATTTCACGAATTAAATTTTGTACTTTTTTTTCATTAGTTTGAATGCTAAAATATGTATTATATTATATAAAAGGGGTTTCCCGTATATAATTAATAAATAAATTTTAAAAAACTCTAAATCTGAGGAGAATGATTGAATGTAAGCACATGCAATATTGTTACAATTAAGTAGATTTTGGGGTCCCGCAGGGGTGGTTGACGTGCACAGCCATTTGGGAGTAGCGACCCCACGTACCCGAGCCGTTCATTGCACACACACGCACATCTCATACACACACACACACACAAACACAACGACACTGACACCCCGTGATGTTATGCCTGATGGCGGTTCCGCGGGGTGACACACACACACACACACACAACGACACTGACACCCCGTGATGTATGCCTGATGGCGGTTCCGCGGGGTGGCACACACACACACACACACACTCATCATACACACGCACACATCACCGACGTAGACGACACCCTACACCCCGTGAAGTAATGCCAGACGGCGGTTCCGCGGGGTGTCAGGGTCGACTTGGGGAGGTGGTTTTTAGTGGGTATACCAGTATAGTTCTGGGGACTCCCACACTCAGTCTTTAAAAGATTTTCCACCTCCCAGGCACAAAAAAAAAAAAAAAAAAAAATAAAGTAGATTTTGGGGAAATTCTCTCTGTGATCATTTAATTCCTTTTTGGCACAAACAAGCAATCTAACGTCTAAAGATATTATATTAAATTGTTTTTAATCAAATCCTACTTATACTATCCTTAAACTAATTTTTGATGGATCACTTTCGCCATGACTATATTTTGATTAATTTCTTTACATAAAAATCACAACAACATAATTACACTCCACAAGTAAAGATAATTATTAGAAATCGATTATAAGATTAAAATTAATAGATCAATTAAATGTAATTACGCGATAAATAAGTAATTAGCTTATTTTTCGTCCACGCACTTAATTATTAGCTCTGCCTTAACAGTACATACACGAATAATAATGAATTACACACCTATGGACCAAATATACATATTTGTTCACACAAAAGGAGAAATGTGTTTCGTGTAAACAGCGGGGGATATTTATTACTCTTTTTTATAGATTTGAGTACATGTTTGTGGATAATTATAACAAATATTTGTAAAAATCATCAGTGGCTAAATTAATTTCGGTAAAATTATATAAGCCTTGTTAAAATTAAGAAAAGTGGATAAATTGTTTTTAAGGAATCCAGAAACAATAGGTTCTTTTGGAATCATATCTATAGAAATTGGTGGATGGTATTGATCAATAGGTACTATGGGATTATCTTCCCGAACTATTGTATAATTTAGATTGGTTAAGATGAGATCTAACAATCTTCCAGTTGTGTTAAATATATTATTAATTTACTTAGTGTTCATCATTTCTATAAATAACTTACATTTTTTCTTCTTATGATCATTATTATTATTATCACAGAATAAAAGACTATTAAAATCACCCATAACAATAATCGATTTACCTATAAATTGCAAAACTAATTCTTCAAAAATACGTTATGTGGAAGAACAGTGTCTCTGCTGATACTATTCACTAAACCTCGCCATTTTCTTATTAATAAATCAAAACACAATACTACAAAAATAAACTCCAAACGAATATAAACTCCAACAAATTTTGGAAACTAATAAACTATTAAAACAACGGTAACAACTAAAAAGATCGAAAATCGGCAACTATTTTTTTTCTTGAAGATACCAGTCCGGTTGGAAAATGTGACATATACAGATGAAAGGACAACGTCTTAACTACATATGTGGACATGAATAGCACTGAAATATCGTAACACACTAATTTATTACGTTAGTATACATTGCAATATGGCCTTCACCGTGCAAAAGAATGATAGCACAGTACCCATAAAGTTAACATGACAAACCTGGGCCTAAAGATCCTCAATGTAGTCCCCTGCTAGTGTCACCACACGTTGCCGACGATGTGGAAGGCGCCGAATACCATCAGCCTCAGCATTTGGGTACCGCATGCCCTGACAGAAGTTCAAAGGTGGGTGCGCTATGCAATATGCTCCGACCACTTTGTACGCTGGCAACAGGACGGCGATCAATTCTTGTCACGAATAATCACCATCGATGAATTTTGGGCCAAATTTTTGTTATCATTCTTTTGCACGGTGAAGGCCATATTGCCCTATATACTACCGTAATAAATTAGTGTGTTACGATATTTCAGTGCTATTCATTGTCCACACATGTAGTTAAGACCTTGTCCTTTCGTCTGTATATGTCACATTTTCCAAACGGACTGGTATCTTCAAGAAAAAAAAATAGTTGCCATGACTTTTACCCCAACCCTCGTATAACATTCAGAAAAACAACGTATGTAGAAGTAAACGGCATAGCGGCAAAATTAAAAGATAACAAAGCACCCGGATTCGACAAAATAACCAACAAAATAATAAAACAAAATAAAATGAAATTAATACCAATACTTATAAAAATTGTAAATAAAGTTTTAGAAGATGGCATATACCGCAACTGTATAAAAAAAGGCCATAATTATCCCTATATGTAAGAAAGAAGATAAAAACTTACCAGAAAACTACAGACCAATTTCCCTATTATCAACACTAAACGAAATACTCGAAAAAATAATACAAATACAAATCACGGATCATTTAGACAAAAACAATATTATATACCACAACCAATATGCTTTCCAACAATATTCAGGGACAACATCAGCAACATATGAACTAATTAACAACATAAAATCCAAAATAGACCTAAAGAAACAAGTAGCAGCAATTTACATCGACATGAAAAAGGCTTTCGATACCATCTCTAAGGGGGGAAGAAACTAAAATTGATAAAAACGTACCTTATGAATAGGACACAGTGCGTGAAATCAAATGGCACAGACAGTCAACTGCTGAAAGCCGAACATGGAATACCTCAAGGAGGCCTATACTGTACATCATATATACAAATGACCTCATGGAAATGAACTTGAAAGGAAAGCCATACATATATGCCGACGACACCTGTATAGTCTATTCCGGAGAAAGCTACGATGATATAAAAATAATATAAATAGTGATATAAAGATATTAGAAAATTGGTACTTTAATAACTTATTGATAATTAATGCAACAAAAGCCGAATATATGATATTTAATAACAAGAAAGATCAAACGGAAATCGACGTCAAAATAAAAGGAACAAAGATTAATCAGATATCAAAAGTAGATTATTTAGGACTAAGAATACAAAAAATACAAAGCAATCTGAAATTGGACGAACGCGTAAATCAATTAACTAAAAGAAACGCCAGAACAATAGCAGTAATAAAAACATTCAAAACTACATTCCAACAACAACAAGAGAACAAATCTAACATGCACTATTTAGAAAAATTTGGAAAAAAATGTAATTGGACGGAAACCAGAAACATAATTAACCAATAGGAAGGAAATACGTACCGGATGGAAATTAAAAAACTGTCAAATTACAAAATACCGTCCTTACAAGCAATACCCTTTGCATTCCGTTTTGCAAATATTGCGACATTTAACATTTGGCTTATAAATCCACTGTCGCCGCTACGGCGACAAGATTATTTTGCTACTTAAGCGCTTTTGTATAAATTGATGCGTGTGTTTATTTTAACGTGTTTATGTTTACTTTAAGAAAGTGGTACAATATGCCTTTTTCAAACCAAAAATATTTAGTTTTCATAAAGTTTTGAGCCCTTGTGCCGTGAAGATGGGAGGTGATAAATTTGACGAAATTTTTGAATTTAGTGATGTAGGAGATGAATTCGATTTGGTTTTGCACGGAACTTGTTGATGAAATAGTGTTAGAGACCAACAACTACGCTAAAAGCAGACTGAAGGATAAAATTCTTAGCAAGAATTCTATATGGCACACATGGCATGACACAAGTAAGGAAGAATTCTGGGCATTTTCGAGTGTTATCCTAAATATGGGAACGATGCCTTTAGCAAATATGCAGGAGTATTGGTCACCTAAGGATAATTCTAGGATACCATTCTCTTCTACTATATTTACAAGTCGACGATTTAATCAAATATTTTGGATGTTGCATTTAAAAACAATAGATCCTCGAAAAACAGATATAAGAACACGAATTCAACGCATTAGCAATTTCCTGGAGAACATAAATTCAAAATTTTTCAAATACTGCCGGTTTAATATTAACGGTCGGTGTTTATTTGTAGAAGCTTTTATAACATTTAGAGACTATATTCAAACCAATACAAAACGAAAACTTTTTTAATTTAGTTGAGGACTAGTACATTTCATTTGACAACACGATTTTACCACCCCTAGATAGATAGAATAGAGGACACGGACTATTATTTGATATTACACTCTGGTAAAAAATCCTCTACCTGCTATGTTAAAATTCCGCACGATATATACCTCTTACATTTTTATTGTATGTATTTCTACCCCGAAAATAACTCCACACTTATTTCTAGCTAATCTCTTACAATCACTTATAACAACAAACACCTGCAGACATTCATTAAATCCATCCTAGAATATCAATTAGCGCTTTCTTGCATTTCAATTATTATGGCCATCATTGATTGACAAGAAGTATAAAAAAGAGTAGTACCACAACATAAAAACTTAAGTATTTTGTTATTGGTGGACCTTATAAAAATATTTTATGAAATATCAAGGCCAAATATGATTCAATTCCCCGACACGTTTTGTAGATCGATCTAATTATTATAATTCTTTTTCAGATTTGTTAACCACATGGTTATTCTAGGATTTTCACATTTTGAATAGATCGAAGTCCTGAAGGAGATCACAAGGAATTTACATTCTATGTCTTCTCATATATATTTGATACCATAGTTATTTATATACATCCATGTACATCATACATTATCAGACATCTACAGGCTCTCCAAAGGTATAGTTCAGGAATCAACATTAGACACACTGCTGTTTATTTAATTTATAAATGACATGCAAGAGTTCATTACCCAAGGGCATCTAGTTAACTTTGCGGATGACACATCATTTATATTATCAGCGTCAACCTGAATTGGAATATAAAATTAAGATAACTAACGATGAAATTGCGTGTTGGGGCTTTTAAAATTAATTAATTTTAAATGTTAAAAAATCAGTTCACATGCAATTCTATAACATAAAAATCCCAAATAATCAGACACCAAATTTCTAGGAAGTATTGTAGTGAGTATATTTATGTAGCCAATTATACACTGAGTATTTCGCTATCATAAAATTATATAATAATTTCTCATAGGTAACAATAACTAATATGTACTACGCCTTAATCTACATACAATTTAAATTATAATATCATTGCATGTGGTAGCAATAATCTAAAAAGAGTATTTGTATCCTAAAACGTATCATTTGATAAAAAATGAAATTATATCAGAACAGTTTCAAAACAAACAATATCCTTACTGTTAGTTCCATTTATATTTATAACTGTGCAATATATGTCTAAGATAACAAAAGTAACTTTAAAAAAAATGGCGAATATCACGGTTATGATACAAAGCAAAAAACGATATATGTACATCTCATAAAATCAGATTCTCGAACTTTAATATTTTATGTTTTAATTTGACATACCTGAGGATGTATTTATAATTCTATTAAACTATTTTTGTATGTTCCTTAATTGCTTATTTGGACTTTGATGCATCTATTTATTTAACATTTTATTTCGCATTTTTTATTAATAAAATCAAATCTAAGTGTAAATTATTTTGCAAAATATCCTAAGGACCACAACAACTTTAAGGGTGCATAACGTCAGCGATCAAATTATATGCTTGAATTAAGCGAATGAAAAAAAAAACAATTATAATACAATACCTTCAATAACTTCCTCTACGACAGGAATGAGTTTAATTTTAAACTGTTAATTAGTGGTAGAAGTCCGGTACTTTTCACTAGCACACACAGTGAAATTGAAATTTTCTTTTAATAGTTTGAGGCTGAAAATTAATTCAGATTTACACGAAAACGTGCACACGCACACCAACCGATGACTAGCCTAATACTGAACGAATCAATTATATTCGTGTAAGAACTCACAGATTTAGCAAGCTGCGAAAAAAAGGAACAAAAAAGTGCGGTTCGGTTGGACATTTTTTGGATCGCCGAGTTACTCAGTGGTGTCTCATTTATATGACATACATTTGTGTGAACAACCACCAAATGCATATTTCTATTGAAATTTTAAAGAATCGATATTAGAAATATAAAATTATATTAAATTTTTAAGTAATTATATATACGAGGGCGCCCTGAAATGGTTCCAGAATCGACAAGAAAAGTACGCTATTGGTATGTGTTTTTTATTTTTATTTTTCGATGTAGTCTCTTCGAAGATCAATTCACTTTTTCAAAGGGTGCTTCAGCCCCTCAAGCCGTCGGAAAAGTAGAAGGTCTGTAAAAGAACCATCTGTAGCGGTGATGACCTCCTCATTTGAGGCAAATCTCTTTCCTGGCAGCGATTTTTTCAGGTTTGGAAATAGGAAAAAGTCGCTTGGGGTTAGGTCGGGTAAATATGGATGAAAAGAGACTAATTCGAAGCGCAACTCATTCAATTTGGACATGACAATGCCGGATGAAAAAGCAAACGAGGCCGTTTCTCCTTTAATACAGCATCGAATCGAGTCAATAAATCGCTGTAGTATTGCCCCGTGATCGTTCTTCCCTACTGCAGATAATCGATAAGGATCACACCTTGGGAATCCCAAAAAATGGTCGCCATGACCTTTCCGGTCGATGGAACGGTTTTTGCTTTCTTCGAAGCAGCTTCGCCGGAAAAGTTCACTGCTTCGGCTGTTCCTTGGTCTCCAGTATGTAGTGGTGGATCCAAGTCTCAGCTACGGTTACGAAACGCATGAAGAAATCCGTTGGATTACTTTGAATCCTGACCAGATACTCGCAAAATATTTCGAATTTCCGTCCCCATTTTCCCAATACGAAATTCGATTTTATCGATTTTTGCGAAACCGCCTGACTTGCTAAACAAAACACACCCTTAAACAACAACTATTAACAGTAGACGTCTGAAATTTGGACAGTTGCTATAAAAACAGATAATTTAAAAAGAATTTATGTTATGTTTGTTTTATGGGCATTAAAAAAACCAAATACGATATTCAAATAAAAAATGCGATTGCCATCATAGTAAAATTGAAATAATATTTTTAAATGTTCATTGATTAATACTAATTATAACATTTAGCAGTTATGGATTTCTGCAAGAACTAATAAAGGAACAGTTGCATTTGGTTGCATTTTAAGATTAGATTGTAAGTTATTTTGTGGTGAATTAGAGCAAAGCTTTAATTTCTATTTCAACTAACGTTAACAAAACATCAGCTGTTTATTGTAAACACCCCAACTGCTATTCCGAAGAAGAAAACATCGAAGCTGAAAACAAAATGTAATTACTAATAAAAATATTATCCCGAATATGACCGATGATGATTTTACCCAAGTAAAATATACTGGAGTTCAAAAGTAATTCAACACCCCTTATATGTGGTTTGCTTTACCAAGAAATACACACATTTTATTCACCTTAAAAAGAAAAAAAGCGATAAAGTTTTTACTTTATCTCATTTTTTGTGTACGATTTTTGCACTTATCCGAAAAGTAAAGCAAATTTAATAATGTTAATAACCATTCACCTGGTGTACTCTGATCCTTTCTGAGCTCTTCAGTATACTCAAAAACCTTGCTAAAATGCCTAGAATTCGTGCATCCCGTCGATTTTATAAATTAAGTGATTTTCAAAATGGTCGCATTGTTGGTATGAAAGAAATGGGCTTCAGTTTTAGGGAAATAGCCCGAAGACTCGAAATTACACCCTCAACTGTAATGCGAGTATGGAGAAGATGGTCTGAAGAAAATAACTATCAGCGACAGAGACGTTCTGGTAGACTTACTTAGGATTATACAGGATGGTCATCCTCCTCATACCCGCTTGCATGTCCTGCCCTGCCAGCTCCGTCAGCTGCTCCAGCTTCCCCAACTGCCCTAACTGCCAGAACTACCCCAACTGCTCACATCTGCCCCAACTGCCCCAACTGCGCCAGTCAACTCTGAAAGAGGCTTCTTTCGCCTCCAGAATTTCCCTGGCCGTCCATCAGCCTGCGTTGGGCGGTGCGTTTTGCAGTGCTCTTCGCTGTTACACGATATCCAGGTTCGGAGTGGAGATCGTGCGGTACCCTCAGGCCACCCGAATGCTAGTGCAGCGAACAGCAGTTTCGATTTTTGTGTGTAGATATACTTTTTGGAGAGACCAACTTGGAACTGAAAACTCTTGATAATTCATCTAAGTCTTGTTTTCAAACCATGCACTCATTCTTTCTCAATATACAATGTATTAGAAACAAGTGCATTGAATTGGAAGCATTTTAATTGAACACTGGCATTTAATTTAACGGAGCACTGGCTCAAACAATCTGAAAAGGAATCTCTTTCAATAGGAGAATTCAATTCTGTTTATTACTTTTCTCGCACACAGTTTGATAATGGTGGTGTGTTGAATTTAGTGAAAAATAATATTTTAACAACGAATTTTATTGAACTTTATATTATTTACCGTCCGGAAACTTTAATATTAAAATAAATTACTTGACAAACTGGATTGCACTTGATTTAAGGCTATTTTTCTGTTTCTGTTTCTTCTCCATATTGGATTTATTAGATAGTGCTTAACGATGCATAACATAAATAGTTACAAGCAAAACATTACTAAAAATGTAAATTAATATTTAATATGAAATAAATAGGCTATGCAATTAAACGCCAATGACAAATGAAAGTAAAACAATATTCTAAGTAATAAAGTAAACGATACTGACACTTAATTTCATTAATAACAAAAATACATAATATATCTAATAAAATTAATTAGCCATGGAATTAAACATCAGTGTCAAACAATGAAACAAAACGATAACTTGTCAAAATACTATTAGTGCTGCAGAGATAAGTTGAATTAAACTCTGCTATCTACTTGTTGTTAGTGATAAGTAATTATTTATTGTTAAGTATTTATAAGTATTGATAATGACACAAACGAAAAAAAGTTAATATCTTAGACGTGTATTTTAAAGTAAAAAGAAACACTGAAAATCCACGAGGTATGTAGAGCGTTTTCCGGAAAGACAGTAACCACACAAAACAATTTTTAGAAGACTAGTTAGCAATTTACAGAACTTTGGAAGCTTCGAACAAAAACGAGTTAACTATGAAGTTAATGATTCGGATACATCTCGAAATAATATTTTGCAGAACTTTACGAACAATTCCAGCACATCAGTTCGTCGTGTAGCTCGAGAAACAGGGATTTCAAAATTTACTGTTCACAGAACCTTGAAGAAAAACAAGTATCACCCTTATAAACCAACAATTGCACAAGGTTTAAATGATAATGGCTATCACCGAAAATTACAGTTTAGCAGGTGATATCTTCAAAAATGTAAAATAGCTAATTTGCCTAGGAAAATACTATGAACAGTTATAACACGTTATACCAATTGTTGAGTATTCAATAAGAATAACTATCATCATTGTTCTACTGAAAATCCAAATTTGGCAAATCAAAGAAGATTTCAAGTTCGATTTGGTTTTATTGTCTTATTAGTATGACTTTTTGTTTACTTTTTTATTTTGTTTTTTGAGCTTTTTTTCGTTTCGTCCATTTATCTTTGATTACTATTTAACTGGTAGCAGATATTTAGAGCTACTAACAAATGATATAATGCCTACCTTAAGACAAATTAATTATCTTGAGGACATGCAAAACATTTTGTTCCAGCAAGATGGTTGCCCCGCCCATAACACTCGTAACGTGCAATATTTGTTGAGAGTTTATGAGAGAGTGATTTCAAATAATGGACCAATGCAATGGCCTGCAAGATCACCCTACCTTGCCCCCTTGACTTATTATTTATGGGGTACCACTAAAAACAAATTGTTTAGTTTTGAACCACCAGATACTCGGAAAATTTTAGGACAAAGAATAATAGATGTGCTACGATTAGTAAACTGAAACTTACTCCCTACAGTTTTGTGTTACAACAAGATTGTAGCTGTGTTACAACAAGATGCCAAAGTGTGTGTGTGTGTTGGTCGTCATATTGAACAATTTCTTTAAGTGAATATTAAATTCAAGTAGCAATTATTTTCTTTTTATTTGAATGATTTTGTTATCGTTTCGTTAGATTACATATTAAAGATTAATTTACGTTTTAATTGATATTTTGCTTGTAACTAAATATTTTTCAGGCATGCTATACATCGTTAAAAAAACACTATCTAATAATCTCAATATGGCCACCATAAGAAAAACAAAATATAGCGCTAGTAACCTGGAAACAAATGCGAATCGGGGCTTTTTCTTTACACCAAAACAATGTCTTCAAAAAGTGTATGAATAATGTAAAGATTTAATAGCAGTCGAGTTAGGCGTTATTGAGGAAAATTAAAATTGGCAAATTTTAGTTTTTTCAAAATATATTAAAACTGAAAAAAGTTAAGTTGGGTTTGAAATGGGATTTGTTATGATCACTGATTTCTGCAAAACATTCCTCATTTATCCGCTGCTATATCTCTTCTATTAACAGAGATAGCAATGGTGAGCATCGATATTGGGACACACTGTATATATTCTTTGGACAACCATACTTTGGATAAAGTTGATTGATAATTAATTCTTGAATGTTGTCGGCGTTTACTTGGTGGTACATTTTGATTAAAATTCATCTTTCGGAAACCTACCTTTACAGACACTATTATTCCTAACAATTCCCGACATCCTTTTAAACATAAAATTGCATCATTTAACAAAGAAATAACAATAATTAAACAAATGGCCGAAAACAATGCCTACACCACCAAGTTAATTGACAAATTACTACAATATCAGAAATTAAACCAAGTACAAATATATATATACAAATCCAACTTCAAAAGACAATAAGCGGTTTCAAAGTTTAACTTTCTTCGTTATGATTAGCCTTAAAATCAAAAATATTTTAGAAAAATGAATCGTTAAAGTGGCTTTTAGATGTAATAACAAAATTTCAAATTTAATTTACAACCCCAAAAACAAAATTAGATAAATGGAAGAAATCAGGTATTTATAAATTAACGTGCGAATCATGTAAAAGAATTTAGATTGGTCAGTCTAGTCAAAATTTTAAAACACGACTTAAAGAACACGAAAGAGCTTTCAGATCGAAACATAAAAACTCTACTTTTGCTAATCATTTGTTAGACAATAATCATATTTTCGGTAAGGATGTACTTTCAGTAATCCACTTTACGGATAAAGGTCGTAAAATGGATTTAATGGAAGCGCTAGAAATTCACAAAGCAAAAATGAATCCCGGGATTTCCCTTTCTAATGACCAGACTGACTTAATGTATTCTCCTCTTTTCGAAAGTATATAAATAACGCTTGTAAATACTTTAGGTTTGATAATGATCAGTTTATGATCGAAATGATAGTCACAGTTAATAAATAACTATTGTGGTAAAACAAAGTTAAAAGTGTGTTATTTAATTGATACAATTAAAGATTTGGGTGTGTTTTTGACACCAAACTAAATTTCAGGGATCATATTAACTTTATTACAAAATCATTATAAATAATTGGCTTTATAACACTTTTAAAAGAATATGCTAAAAGCTGTTGAGAACCATACAACTTAACTGCCGTTAACATTTTAATTAATTTAATACCTATTAACTCGTATACTTATTTTAATTGATTTTATCTTCGCTTTTCGTTATTCATTGATTCCTGTGGTATGGTTCACACATCCAATTATAATCAGCACATTGTTCTAAAAATTTAGTCAATGTACATATATACCTACCTACACAAATAATTACAGCATCAAAATTGATAAAACCCACCACCGTTTTTAATTATTAATTCTCGTTAATTGTAGAAGTTTAGAATTTCTTCTGATGGCCATCGCAAATTTTTATTTCTCAAATTATCTGTTGAAACAATGAAAAGATGTTTTTGGCGTCTTTTGTAATACTTGTATATTAAGTGTATTTTAAATAAGGCGTTAAAAATATCCAAAGTTTTATTTCAAAGGCAAATATGTGATACAATTGTTTCGTTCAGTGTTAAGTTAATCGTCGCTCGGTGTGCGTGTGCAAGTTTTCTAATTTTGCGTGAAAAACTGAATTAATTTTCAGGCTCAAACTATTAAAAGACAACTTAAAATCGTTGTGTGTGCTCGTGAAAAGTTTATCAGTCATATTATTGTAGAGGAAAGGTAATGTATTGTAATCGTTATTCTTTTTATTTCCTTAATTCATGCATTTAATTTTACCGTTGAAATTATACACCCTTAAAGTTGTGGTCTTTGCGAGATTTTGCAAAAGAATGTACACTTTGACTTGATTTTATTAAATTCAATATTAACAGTTCAGATATAAACACCCTGGATATAAAATATAGTTTTTTGTTTTTTTCAGTCGATATAATGTAGTACGTCAATGTTTGGTTTTAGGTTTGAAAAGTCAAATTCGTTGACTATATATTCTGAGTATTTATTGTAAATTTAATAAAATCTTGAAATGCTATTTTTGATACAGTTATGTTATTGACAGAAACTTCAGTATCCAAAAAACGTGATAATCCATCTGCGTTGGTATTAATTCTACCAGGCTTACATTTAATCTCATATTTGTATTATAATAGTCTAAGTCGCTCTCTAATTAATCTAGAATTTGGATTATTACAATTAAATAACAATTGAAGGCGTCGGTGGTCTGTATAAATTATATTTTTTTTTCATAGAGGTAAGATCTGAAATGCTCTACAGAATTTATTATAGCTAACAGTTCTATTTCGGTAAAAGAATAGTTTTGTTCTGCTTTGTGAGTACTAAGCTACAGGTAAGTCGTTTCCGTCAGTAATTGAGATAAAACTCCACCTATTCCAACATTGAAAGCATCTGTTGTCAATAAAAATTGCTGTTTAAAATTGGGGTAATGTTGGAGTATTGACTTTTCATTTTATTTTTGTTTTAAGGAGAGAAATGCTTTAGTTGGTTATCTTTCCAAGAGTATGCAACATCTTTCTTGAGTAGAATTATGAGTGGGTTTGCTATAGTGGTGTGATCAGGTGTGAACTTCCGATAATATCCGGTAATTTCAAGTAAAGATGTAATATGTTTTTGATTAGTGATTGTGGAGATATTCTGAATGCACTTAATTTTTTTTACCAAGCGTTTAGCTATAACTATTGCTTTCATTGTCCTAGAGAATATTTTTCCTGGAATGCTTTTTAGTAGTTGTCAGAACTTTCCGTTTTCTTTGTCAATAGCGTGCCGGCTTTTTCATCAATATTAAACGCAATGATTTCGGAATTGTGCGAATATGGCATCCGGGTTTGGCAATGTTGTAATATTAATTATTTGCAAGCATGCCTATCAAGACGAATTCTTTTTTAAATTTTTAATGAAATTCACAAATAATATTACTAAAACAGTAGTATTGAACATTTTAAATAATAATATACAAATTAAACTCAATATTGTACAATAATTTTGACAATTGTGTGAATTCGGCATCTTAATTTATCAATATTGTAGAATTTGTAATAAGCAAACGTTTTTCTTTACAAAATACAATGAATATTTAAAATAATAATAATTACATATGATTTTAAGGCAGGTTAACTCTTTATACCGGTCATATATTATTTATTGAGTGATTGACATTAAGAAGTCTTAGGGATTTAAGCCAATGCAAACATGCAAAATCATATTTAACTTACATAAGTATTAATATAATTTAAGAAAATAGTTATTTGAATTTTAATTCTTTTTGCTATATTTTAACAAATCTGGAGGATGCGAATTAGGTTTATCCTTAAGCAGCTGCTGAAATTGTCCTTTAATCATATTGAACTGTGATGCCATCCTTAAATCAACGCCGAAGTCTTTTAGTGTCTTTTGAAATACAGGATGCAAATCCTGCAGTGTTCCAACGTCAAATGTAGGGAAAAAGTGATGCATTGCATGATCACCAAATGACACCAGACTTAGGAAATGTGATTCATTCACTTCAATTCGATCCATTACTGCATCCAATTGGTGCAAACCCCAGTCCATATCTTCCCTAAAAATAAACATAAACACAATATTAACAAGTGTTTAATTGTTAAAATCATCTTACCTGACAGCGTCTCCGTCATGAAATATATCTGGATGGTGGTGCGCTGCATTAAGTCCAATCAAACCAAAAGTAAAACTTGCTATGAGCATGATAACATTCCATTTGTATATTACGTAGAAAATTGACTGTCCTCCGAAAATGTACATTACCATTGGAAGAATGAACGGGATCAAGTTATTAATAGTGTAATCAGAAAATTTTGTCATTGCAATCCTGAAATTAGTAAATAAGTATTTAATATTTATTGTTATTATTATTACTTTTTTCTTTATTTATTTTTTTCTAATGTGATTTTACTTCGGAGATAATAATATACAAAACATATTTTTAAAATGTTTTTATGTGATGATTTGAATTGTTATTTAGTTTAATACATACTACATATATTTCGATCATTAGAGTTCTCGAAAATAGGAAAAGAATCATTCTTATATAATCTTCGAAACGTAAAATACAGCAATTTTACTATAACTTAAAACTTTCACTAATAATTATATTTTTTGAAGAATATGCTTTTAATATTATCCTGTCAGTTATGAATAGCATTTTCCATTAAAAAAACTTCTGACATCAAGCAGTTTTAAAATTTGCCAATTTTTACTTAGTAAAAAGCAAAGCAAAAAGAATTCAAGAAAATGAAAGGTGTCAATTTTAAAAACTATAGAAATATTTACTTACCTCATATATAATGTTCTGTGGAATAAAAAGAGCCATGTCAGTGGCGCAATAAAAACTGAACTGATTTTTTTGTTGACTGTCGGCAGATACTCTAAGAACGGTTCAAAGAGCGAAATTTCCAAATCATATATTGTGTTGGTTAGCAAATGATGGCTCAAAGCGTGGCTGATTCTCCAATCTCTGGATTTAAATTTAAAAGAAACATTAAAATAGTTCCATCAATGTTGTCAAAAATTATAATGATAAAATTATTTAATTAATAAGTAATATTTACCTTACAGTTAAGAAGGATAGCTCAAAATAATACATCCGTAAATTGTCTTTCTGGTGGAAGTAGGTATGTGCAGCAATTATCGTCAAACACAGGCAACATCCCGCCATAATAGTAAATACTGCTGAAGAATAGCTGCTAGCAAGTATGGAAAATGTAAAGGCAAAGAGTAATAAAGAGTCTATCATCAAATGCGACTTCCAAGCTCGACGTTTCGGCATTTTTTTCAGCTCTTCTCGCACATTTCTCTTTAAAGTTCTATAAAATCCATCTTCTTTAAAGGTGTATGGTGCATGTCTTTTTACACTCGCCTTTTTTATATTGAATTTTTTCAACATACGTTCTGCAGTTACAGAGATATGATGAGCTTCGAAGGCTTCAGTTATGTCGGTTCCCTAGAATATTTTTGTTAGATTATTGCATAAGATAAAAATATAGATAAATATATGGAATAACACGCCGGACGTTCGGCATTTGGTTGCGGTGGAACTAGCATTATATAAGGTACGGCAGGGGAACTTGCTGATTTGAAAAGTCAATAAAAGAAAAAGTATTTCACATATCGATTTAATTATTTTTCTATCGTATTGTACAAATCCTGAATTTTTGTTTCAAGTGGATTTAAAAATGACATTGGACAAATGGCGGCCCTCATTAGTGATACACTGATCCATCGAGCATATCGACGGGAGTGTTGGCGATGGCTTAGAGAATATTGTCCTTCAGGTGTTGCAGGGTCCGTAGTTTGTTATTGTAAACAATGAATTTAAAATATCCCCTGAATTCCACTGAATTCGCGCTGTGTGTGCCGAGACTCAATCCTGTTGGAACTATACGTCCCCAAGATTAATTTCTTCAAGTTTTGGGAAAAGAAATGCCTGTAGCGAACTCCATTCACAGTAACAGTGTATTCTTCTTCCTTGAAAAAGTAAGATTCAATTATCGCAACTCACACACCACACAGTAAGACGTTCGCAATGAAGTGGTTTCTCATGAAGTTCACGGGAATTGGCTCAACTCCAATAGCGCATGTTCTGTTTGTTTACGCATCTGGAAAGCTGGAAATGGGCCTCATTACTAAAAAAACACGTGGGCGTCGTAAGGCAAATTGAGGAGCTCTTCACATGCACTTTGGCGAAAAACAAATTCGCGTTCTTGCACCACAGCAAGTTTGTAGGGATGAAACTTGAGGTCGTTGTGAAGAATTCGTCTCACACTGCGATCAGAAATCCCCAGAGCACCGGCCTGTTTGCGCGCCGAACGACGGGGAGAGCGCAAAAACCATGTTTTCTGGGATTCTGGAAGCCCGTTGACCTCCAGGCCCTCTTTTACCACACTGCCACTTTCTCTGAACGCACCACGAAACGATCGATTGCCGGCCAGGAACGAGACCCGCGGGATGAATATTGAATCGAGTTTGGAAGGTACGTTGGGTGGCGACCACCGAAGTTTCAGACCCTCTCTTTCGAATAAGACCCTCCCTACCTATTTCTGACCAGCAAGTTCCCCTGTCGCACTTTCAATAAACTTTGAACAACAAAACATTATTTTTTTATTCAAACAATAAATTAGTAAACTGTTATAACCGAGAAAACCCGCAAATAGCTAAAAATTTCTAAAATAACTTCAAATATAGGATTGACCCTAATTTTATGCTCGGCAGTGTATTTTGCAAACCTAAATTCGCTAGATTATTTTATTTGGTAATCTACGAAGCAGCTTGTGAATATAATTAATATACCCGTCAACAATTATTCAAAAATATTAAAAAAACATGAGACTATAAGTTATAGAAAAACTAGACAAAATGCACAAAGAATACCATATATTACTAAAAATAATTAGAAAAGGAATATTATGAACTAGCTCTACATATTTATTCACAAACTTTTTAACGCAAATTTATTAATTATTATTATTTTGGTTATTTTACAGAAATAAATATTTTTCTAAACCGACTATTATAACAATAATAATGTAAACATTAATTATTGTTAATTAATATTATTTAGTTCATAATGATGACATATATTACATACATTTATAACTATTTCTTAAATCTATATACTTACTTTTGTCAATTCTATCCATGATTTACCACCTGGATGCATATCTATAAAATCTGTTAGGTCATAAAGATCATCATGGACTCTCCAATATCCTTCAGCGCCATCGTGACGTTGTTTGTCTCTCAACCAAAGGTCACCACATTTATCTGGAGAATCTCTATTTTCTGGATATTGAAATCCAAGAGTGGATGGTGCCAGATCTTTTGGCGGCATTCTTACTAAAAATATAATTAAATCTTAGTGCTTTGTTTTAATTATTTACTGTGTATAGATATATGTAAATAAAGTAATTTGCAAAAAAAATAAGCATCAAAAAAGATACTGACATGGAAATCGCATCAAGGGTAAACTTGGTACAAACGCTTAACTATTAAAAAATAGGAATTGATTAAAATTCTTTCAGTTGTTAACAATTTTATCAGGTGTATATTTTGAAAATTGTTCTCGGTTGTACACTCTTTTCGATTTTCATGACTGCCAATTTAGTCGATCTAAAGAGTTTGTATCGTTGGTTTGTGCGTAAGTGGTTTTTGGTTTAGAGAAATTTTAATCGTCTTAACTATAACCATCCATCGTCATGCGCTTTTATCAGGCATGGGCTAGAGAGGGACAGGAAGGTCGCAAAAGAGGGACTGAGGGACAAAGATAAACAAACGAGGTTTAAAATCTTCAACCGATTCTTAGATATAGTTAGCTAACAATAGTCATCCTATAACCTTTAGAACGATTTACTTCACAATCAGAACTCTCTCCTTCAACTAGTGGTGTAAGTTGCATGATGGTCGTACGAGGGTCAGACGAAGACGTGGCGAACGTCTTAACATGAAATTTTTAGTTGAATGGCATGAGCATCAAACTATAAGACTAATAGTATGTGGTGCCATAATTTATAATAGAATAATAGAACCCCATATTATTTCGTTTCACCAGCAGTTGAAAGTAGTAGAAAATAAAAAAAGCAGTTTTTGCTCAGATTTTTGTCCAACTAATTCAATTTAAATAGTCTATTTAAAAAGTCAATTGTATAATTTTATAAGCAGATGCTTAAAACCATGGTTTGGTAAAATTATTCCTTTTTGAGTTTCGAGAACCGACAGATAAAATAAAGCATATAAATGTCGATTTTTTGGGAGTACTGTCTAATATGGTTGAAGTAGTTATTATTGTAGTCTTTAATACCACCAATACAAGGTACAAATTTGGAAATATTAAATTCATCACTCCAAAGATATTGTGTACTAAAAGTATTCAACATGAGATTAGTCAATTTTCATTAAATCTTCCCTACAAAAGCTCCCATCATTCAAAAAATTAATTCAACCTATAATAATAGTACAAACTTTAATATTAACAATTCATATAGTCGTTTTTCTTACCCCCATTGGTTGTTTTTCGGGTCAATGCCGGTGCATAATAATCGACCTTCGACATATTAGTCTGCTACTTGGTTTGCAAAATAAATACTTTTGTAAATAAGCCGCTTTCATCTGTCTGATTTTTTGATCTGTGCCCATCTGATGCATGCATGAGAAATGCATATAATTTAGGATACTTGCTAATATATTTATTTATTATATATTTAAAACTACAGGAATAATTATTTTGATTCTAGAGGGTGTGTAGAATATGAGTGTAATTTTCATTTTTTTATATGTGCATGTCTTCTTTTAAAAAGACAGGGCCTACATTTTGGGGGCTGAGAGGGTAGTCTTAGAGGGGTGAAAATAGGGGCTGATATATTTTTTAAGCATTTAATGACGATAGATTTTATTATAACAATGAAAATGGTAATTATTCTATTTTAATGAAATTTCGGCTAACGAAATCTATTGCTGGAATCTTTTGCTAACTTCACACCTGTTAAAAATTCCAATAATAGATTGTTACATGCACAAAATGAAACACAAATAAGAATAAGCACTTATAAAATACACTTTGTGGACTATGTTACCATTTCTGACTCTACATTGAAACACATTTTGGTAAACTTAATATTAAAACTATCGTTTGAAGAGTCCAATTCAACTAATTGATTGTAACAGGAACACATAGAAAAGACCTGAGAGTTAATTAATAAATTTGGTTTGGGAATCGGTAAATGAAAGAAACGTTCCGTCCTACGATAACTAGGAACTTGAAAAATTTTTTGCGCAACAATATCTGGGCAATCAATCAAGTTATTTTAACACCTTAAACATAAATGTTAGTTGATGTGCTTTTCGGCAACTTTCCAGAGATTGTAAATAAAATATATTTAGGAGAGTCTGATATGATATGGAATCATCAGGATAGCATCCGTATTTTTTTACATTTACATTTACAATACAAAACGCATATTCGAGTCGAGAACAAAAATATGAGAAATATAAAACCAATACTGCTTCAATGTCTTGAAAATATCTACAATTGCGAAATATAAATCCTAAGAAGCGATTAGCAGTAGACACCATAATTTCTACCTGATTATTAAAATTTATTTTAGAATCAAAAACAATGCCCAAATCCTTGAATTTATTTTGTAGTCATGCTTAATAACTACGTCCGTTTAGTATCAGTACACCAATTAAATACTGAATCAATGTTTTCTTGTAAATGAACACAATTAGCATTAAAATAGATTGGCTTCATAATTTTCAGATCATCGGCAAACATAAGAACTTCAACTTTTAATCTCGAATTAGGGTCATTAATGAAACAATTAATAAGCGCTGGACCCATATTAGAGCCTTGTCGTACACCAGAAGTGGCAATAAAAGTTGCAGACTTAAATCCTTTGTCAAGGTAACTTATAATTAATTCACAAAATGATAAGGAGAATAAAAACAGGTTGTGATCAATTTAATAGAATGCCTTCGATATATCTGTATAGATAACATTGACTTGAGCTTGGCGATCTAAATAGTTAGATAGAAATTGAAACTGAATAAATTGATTAGTAACTATAGGTCGATTTGGTCTAAATCCATGCTAATGAGACGATAAATTTGAATAAATGAAGGCATTGATAGAGGTACATAATATAATTTCAAAACATTTTGCTACGTTTGATAATATTGCTGAAGACCAATAGTTAGATATCAGCTTCTTATCACTTGATTTAATCACCGGAATTATGCCTGTTAATTTCCATTTCGTATTCAGACATAAACCGTTCAGACATAAATAAGTGCGAGATTGAGATTTAGCCTTACTGCTTAAATTTCAGTCTAAATTATATACAGAAAGTGGATGCTGTTTCATTAATTTGAATTATTTTTACTTCTCCTTTAATATAAACTTCAGCTCATGTGAAAAGCAATAGGAATATTTAATATTGGATTGACGAATGTACGGAACACAATCTTCAAATGTTGTGTATAGTTTATCGTAGAATAAATTGCAAGCAGTGTTTACACAATAAGATAGTACATCAGTCCTAGTAATGTTAGCGTTCGAATAATACAATTTCATAAAGTGAACTTTTTTGAAGTTAAAAGCAATGCAATTCGGATTATTAGAAAACTTATTATTTGTTTTCTTTGGTATGAAACACGAACTTTAATCTCCAGTGCAGGATGATATTTATTTTCATCAATGATAGGATCTTGTACATCATTAACAGACCATAGTATATTAGTAAAGATCAAATCTAGAATCTTACCGTAATTAATTTTTATAGCATTTAGTCGTTCCAGGCCAAAAAACTCCACACAATTTAATAAGCATCTGCAGTAGGATCAATAAAGTACTCGTTCAAAGTCACCCACAATAATTATATTCATGTTCAATAAATATGTCAAATTATCAAGTACAATAGAAAATTGCATTAACTTATCGAAGCGTATTGGTGGATTAAAATAGACATTAATAATATAAAATTCAAAATATCAACAATCACTTTTACATCCAACAAATTTATGCAAAGGCGAAATAAATTGATTGTATCAATACAGATTGCCGAGGATAACAAGGAAGAATGGACAGCTACTAGAACTCTGCCGCCAGATTTTTTATTTGATAAACAAAGTTTACAATATATTATCAATTTTGACACAACTATACTTTCGACCTTTGCAGGTCATTTTCAAAGGTCGAAACTATAGTTGTGTCAAAATTGATAATATATTGTAAACTTTGTTTCTGTATTATACAATAAATAGTGGTATTAAAACTTAAAAATTATTTTCATTTACCTTTTTTAAAAATGAACTACCACATAGTAACGGTCGCTACCATCATTTTCATTAAAATCAATTAATGATTTTAAATCAGCGCCATCACCAGTGATACTATTATCAAACATAATAGCGGTCCTTTGTGTTTCAAAGTTGCATGTCACGTTACAAAACCATTTTTTGTTCTCCACATCTCGATAAGACTTTAATTCTTTATCGCTCATATTTATGCAACTCCCATGGAACCAAATAAATTGGTTGCTTGAGTCACGTGAAGATCAAATTAATTTGACGAATAAAGCACTAATAACCTTTCTTCACAATTTTATTTGATTTACCAAATGTACATTTCGGACACAAAGTGACCATTATCAATGGATTAGCCAATGCTAACTTTACTAATCTTATTGGAAATTTTATTTCCACCCTGAGGGTGGAAAATATTGGTTTACAAAATCAACTTTCAGTACCTAATTAAAAAAGACAATGAAACAATACGCTCAGCTATTGAACGCATCGATAAACAACACAGATCAAGAAATCTAATGATTGTGGGTATTTCCGAAGCACCTGAAGAGAATTTAAATCTCATTAGTGTCGATCTGTTTACGGTCAAACTGGATGTCACTGATAATGATATCAGTAATGTCTACCGTATAGGACATCCTAAACCAGCTAAGTAACGTCAAATTTTGTTAGATTTAATAATTTAAATTTGGTGAAATTAGCTTTTCGTAAATGCTAAATATCTAAAGGGTTTTGGTGTCTATGTTGATATTACTGGTAAGAAATTGAAGATTTGCGTTAAATATTATACTGGAAATGGACCATGAGGGGAATATTTATGATATTACATAATAATTACATTTTATAAATTACAAACCAAATTGATGTCTACTACCAAAATGTTCGCGGTTTCTTAACTAAAACAAATGTATTTTATAATAAAGTTCTTGCTAGTAGCTAAGATGTGTTAATGTTTAGTGAAACATGGTTACGGGATGATGTTAATGACTCGGAATTATTCCCCAGTAATTTTAATGTTTTCAGATGTGATATAATTAACAAATGGGGCGGTGGGGTCATGATAGCGGTCAAAAATAATTACGCATGTTCCACAGAGGATATCTCTTTGGAAATTAATATTGAAATAGTTGTTGTTAAGGTATTATTTAAAAGTAACATTATCTGCTTAGTTTGTTTATATATAGCTCCTTCGGAACCTATTGATACATATAATATTGAGTTTAATGCGCTAGATCGATTATTAAGCCAATACAAAACTGTTCTAATATGCGGTGATTTTAATATTCCCAATTATCATAAATCTCTTGAAGTTGAAATCAGTGATCGGAAATTATATGAACTCAATAATCTAATAAATCTTAATGATATTATAAAACACAATGTGAAATTGAATATTAATAATAGAATCCTTGACTTACTATCAACAAAAAATATTAAATGTACCTGCTATGATGATTTGCCTATAACCAAAATTGACAATCATCATCCACAACTTAGTTTTTCACTCATATCTATTATAGACCATCAGAAAAATATGTATAATTATATCAACTCAAAGAAATATGATTTTTGTAAAGCTGGTCTGAGGAATGCTGTAGCGTGTTTTACCGCAAACTACTATATTTTTGATAGGTATGTACCGCGAAAATTACTAAAGTGCTGTCATCATAAGTATCAGTGTTGGTTCAGTCGTGAGACAATACTGTTACTTAAAAAGACACAACACTATAGAAAATTATTCAAAAAGCAAAAACTCGGCATTTATAAAACAAAGCTTCGCCGTGAGGGACGCATTATAATAAAAAAAAAGACCAACATACATTAATGACCCATTGAAAATAGTAAATAGCTTTCAAAAATATTTTTCATCCGTTTATATTCAGAGAACTTCCACTGTTGATATGAATATCATACATTCTAAGTTTAACGAGTGTTTTAACATTTCCACCATCACAAATACCGACATATTTGAGGCGACAAAACAGCTTGGTAACAAATTCACAGCCTGCACTGACGATATTTTATCATTTATTGTGGCCGATACTATCCAAAACCTTGCTGAATCACTAGTCCACATATTTAATAGTATAATTGTTCGTTCTCATTTTCCCACTGCCTGGAAAACCACAAGAGTCACACCAGTATATAAATCTGGATATAAAAACAATATCGAAAATTACCGTCCAATATCGATTCTAAACAATTTTGCTAAAATATTTGAAGTGATAATAGCTGACAAGTTGTATTTTCATGTGGAGGCATATTTAACAACTAGACAACATAGATTCATAAAGGAACGATCAACTCAATCAAATCTTTTAAATATAACCGAATTCATTACTTGTCAGCTAGATCAACGTCTTCAAGTTGACGTAATCTATACCGACTTCAGCAAGGCTTTCGATACTATCGATCACAATATTCTGTTGGACAAATTAAAACAATGGGGCTTTAGTACTAGTATGGTCTCATTAATGTGCTCCTATTTATCTAATAGACTACAATACGTAGAATACAAAAACTCAAGCGTCAAAACTTGGTCTTTTATTGTTTAGTCTATTTATAAATGATATACTCAGAAACATACGATCTAAAATCCTGATATATGCCGATGATGTGAAAATATTTATTTGTATTAGATCGGTAGATGATTGCCAATCGTTACAAAACGACTTAGATAAAATAATGGAATGGAGTCTCAATAATAAGCTAGATCTAAACATATCTCTAAGTGCAAGTATATCTCATTTTTTAGAACCTTCACTCATATAGCATTTAATTACAACTTAAACAATATTGCATTGGAACGAGTAACTATTGTCAAAGATTTAGGAGTCATATTCGATAAGGACTTGTCGTTACAATGCAATACAGAAAGATACCTTAAAGATGCTAGGTCTGGGCGTCGAATTACAATGTGCATATGCAAAAATTGTAGCGAGTACAAAAAATATTTGTAAAATTTTTGTATTCTAAAAAACATTCGGTTTATCCTGACACTACTATCTCTTATAATGATCTGTTGTCCGTGTTTGATTTAAAAGAACTGGGCTCGAGACATAAAATGTGACTTCTAAAATGTTTACATCAGATCATTCATAACGAAATTGATGATCCAAACTTATTGGCACGAATAAATATATATGTTCCCAGAGCGTCTAGTAGCAACTTTACCTCATTTATTCGTAACCATAGCTACACTAATTTATATTATTATTCGCCAATTAACTACATGAAATTATTGCAACTGGATGTTCAACAATATGCAGATATATTTATGTGCAGTTCAAAAGAATTCATAACAAAAATATCGAATATTATATAATACTAATTTTTCACATTAACTTTATTTTTTATGTTTATATTTAAGTATGATTTTGCTTTTGATTTATTATGACCGTTTTGTATTTTGTATTATTTTAAGCCTTGTTTTTCATTTTATTTCTATATTCCTTTTGTTTACACTTAGTTTTAATTTAAGTATTTTCTATATATTTTCCCTGTAAATGGATGTAAAATTTCTGTTGGGAAATAAATTATTATTATTATTATATCTTGTTGACTAACACACAGTGGGGGTCTCGGAAGGTAACAAGAATGACCTTATTGAAGAATGTATTAATTGGATTATTGTAGGGAAACTAAGTAAGTCACCAAACATTATATTTATTAATTCGATTGTATAGATTTAAAAAAAAAAGGAAACTTATACTATATTAAATCGTCTATTTACAGAAATTTGTTGATTTTTTTAATTTTATTCTAAAATATTAACGGTACAACACAAGATATAGTGAGGACGGGATAAATAATATTTACATTGAGCTTTAAATTTAATATCATCCCCAGCATAGAATTAATTACCCACAATGGTAAAGGCTTCATTCTTGCCGCAAAGTTTTGGAAGTAGGCAAGGAGAACATTCTCCGAGAAAGAATTTGCTGAATTATATTTGCGCCAATAAATGTGCAGTTGCTACTTCTGCCGCTTCCGTAACCTCATTGTGAAAAGGCTAAATGGAATAATATCATTATTTCGTTCAGTGTAACATACATATTTATAGAAAATCTCGAAACAAGGCAATGGCATTTATAAATAGAGAATGAAGAACCCTTCCAAACGATATATCTCAATCTCATACTTGTTGTGACTGACATCCGAAGGGTATTGAAGGTTAGTATCACATTTTTACGTTGAAAAATGTGAATTTATAATTTAAATTTACATATGTACAGTAACCGAAATAATGAATTTATTCCATTTTGCTTTTCCATACTCCATGTAACTGGTAATTAAATTCTTTTAAAACAAATTTATTCAATTCTAAAATTAAGACCACTTCAGAACCTTAAACTCATTAATGGTAAATTGGAAGAGATTTTGATATCACTTGTACTAACCAATTACATTTTGAAAACTATTAATAAACAACACACAAAATTGATTTCAGTTATGTATCAGTAGAATATAAAGTTGGTTAAGTGAAAAGTTTATTAGTCCCAATATTAGTGCCAATACGAGCATTACTTTTAATGCTCGTATTGGCACCCATCAGGCCCGTAGTATCATATATAAATAGTCCAGCTCGTTCATTAGCGATAAAATTAAATTACCTTTTCAAAAAATCAGAACACTATGACCTACATTTATCCTAGACTTCCAAATTCAAATAAAGATCCATTCATCACATTAACTTATTATGGTAAAACTTCAGAAGAAATTGCTCACATTCTTCGAAAACAAAATCATCAAATCGCGTTTAGACCTGCTTGAAAACTATCAAATTTATTGTTCAATTCAAAAGATAAAATCAACCCCGTAAAGACATCAGGTGTGTATGAAATTCCATGTTCCGAGTGCAATAGTGTGTATGTAGGACAAACGGGACGCAGTTTTGAAAAACGTTACGCTGAACATTTCCGCGCATTCCGGCTAAATCAAAATTCCAGTTCTTTTTCCAATCACGCGTTAGAATGTAAACATTCATTCCCCGAAATTAATAATCTTAAAAGTTTACATAAATGTTCAAAAGGTACAAAGCTTAATCTCCAGGAATCCGCGGAAATTTTCAAACGTAATCGTAATCCCCTCATTAACCTGTTAAACGAGCAAACCGATTTAGTACACACACCGCTTTTCAAAATTTTATAATCTCCGTAATCTTAATCTTTTGCACCTGTTCGCCGTAAATCGTTTTGCTCCCCTCACTCAATTGTCAAAATCTATTTAAATGTAATTTTTTCGTTAATTTGTTCACTTGATAATGACTGTCAAAAGTCGAAACTTAAGTCGTACACATTGTAATATATTTATATATTATAATAAATTATAGTGGTTAAAAACATAGTAAGTGTTTTATTCAGTGTTCATTATGAATTACCACATAGTAACGGTCGCAACCATCATTATGATTTAAGTTATTGCTTACATTGTTTTAACATATAATAACAAATTTAATTTTATACTTACCGTTCTGAACAAATCAGTAAAATAATCAATACATAAACACAAAAGTTTGCAATAGTTTAACTGCACCCTATTGCCACTCGTATATTACATTAATAATGCACGGAGAAAGCGGTATTATAATTCAACGTTATTAGTCGAAGCAAATAAAGTTCCCACACATAGATATTTATTAGTAGATAAGTTGTTATAATCTCTGGATTATAAATACGAGTGGTATTTGATAATGCAAAATAATCTGTAATAGATAATAAAAACATAACTATGTAATTAAAAGGTTTTTATTTTATTTATCTCTCCATAATAAATAAAAATATTCAAACCAGATGCATAACTTTTAATATATTTTTCCTTTTAGGTAAATAATATTTTATAAAATATAAATATAAAACGCTATTCAAATTATGCAAGGATTTGTTTAAATATTTTTATTAATTCATTCGTGTGCGTTTTGAACTTAAACTTTATATACGTTATCAGTTGTTTATCGTTTATAACATTGAGACACGACTATTAAATTATAGATAGCCTTTTGCACTTTATATCAAGCACTTATCGAACCTTACTTCTCTTGTTTACGTTTAATTTGTTTATTTATTTATCGTTTGTGTAAATTTTAAAGTTACGTTAAGCCGGTATATAAATTAATTTCCTATGTAGCAGGGGGTGAATTTGTAAATGAAAGATTTTTTTTTTATGTAGCGACAGAAAATGCTTGTCAATCAAAAGTCCTACCTTAAAACTAAGTTAATTTATAAAATAAATATATATTAACAGATTATCTACTAATCTATTTATATTTGTAATTTTGACAAATATCATTATTTAATAATAATAAAAATATAAATAGTATCTAAACATCACGTATTCTTACCTGAACATATTTATTGATTTTAGGAAGGGAAGTTAGGATTTTTTCCCAAGGCAACGAAGAATGTTATTCAATTATACTATGCTCGCATTATTCACTAGAGACTGTAATTATGGATAACGGATAGGGAATATTCGATATAATATAGTATGTTGATGGCATTACTCTATTTTACAGAAATAATATGTATTATAAATAGGTGAACCTAAGTTGATGGTCATAAAATATTCATGTATTTCAACTTCAAAGCATAGACTTTCTTCAATAAATCAACTATATGCTCATGGAGGAACAATTGCAATCCATAGTTTCTAATATCATGGTGTGGTATTGGATATAATGCTGACTTGGAGAGATAATAGTGTTGATACTGAAATCCTTGATGTGTATCAATAATGTTCTATAGAGCTTATTTTAAACAAATACTTGATTATTACAGTATATTTTATGAATGAGCCAATAATTTTAACTTTAAATCTTGAATCAAATAGGCTGTTGAAATATTTATTTGGGCAATAAAATCTTAGCCTAGCATCGATATTTGGGCAACAGCTTGAGAAGCTGTCTTTCAATTGTGACGTGTATATTTGGCCTGAAAATGTGTAGATCAAGATTAAATTCTTTCGAAATAACAATTCAAGTATCTAGAGTTTTATTAATCAGTACTGGGCGTAATAGAACAGCTCTTCACTTGCAGAGGTTTTAAGGTTAACTACACATTACTAATCCTATGTCACTTATAAACATCCTTATGTACACATCAGAAATTGTTCATCTATTATTCTTTCAATTGATAAAAGGACAAATTTAAGCTATTTAAAAAAATATATAAAACATGGTTTTGAAAAGGCACTCTTGTTTATTTGACATCAAATCTGAATATTTTAGTTAGTTTACCTCTGTATTTTTTAAAAGAAATGGCGTTACGCTAATGATATCCTAAATAGATCAAAACCGGTTCATGGCTGTTATTTGCAGGGAACAATAATTAATTTCATTTTTCACCTATATTGTTTTATACACACGTTCTCTTTCTTTAGATCCATAATTTAATTATGTCATTCCCTATTAAAATTGTGAATGTTTTTGGTAAGAGCGCATTGTGATGGACTTAGAATTTAAATTACCCATAATCTGGCCAAATCAGTTAGTAACAGTTAAAATATTAAATTTCACACATTCAGACCCTGTAAACACTAACAACCAAAGTGGCCAAATTGTTTTTAAAAGAGAATATTATGAATATATCATACTAGAAAAACATCCGTTTAATTTTTATCACTTAAGGCTAGTAGATTATTTTCATCTACAAGCTGGCGCAAAAGTAATGTCATAGTTTGAATTGGCTGCCATTTTGGTATAAATGAAAACAAATAGCTCGGTTTTCATCAACTTTATTTTAAAGTATATTATTGGTTACATTACTTGGAAAAAATTATATCGCTTAAATGGTCATCTCCCGAGTTGATGCATAATTGCGCTCGTTTTACGGCATTTTGAATTGTTATTCACAAAACATCTGGCCCCAAATTGGCGATTTCTTTTTCAATGTTAGCTTACAAGTCTTGCAAGGTTCGTGGTTTGTTGTGGTATACGCGAGATTTTAAAAAGCCCCAAAGGAAGAAGTCTGGTGCTGTTAGATCCGTCCTGTTAAAACCAACAAAGATCGAGACCTAATGCAGCAACTTGCGGCAAAAAATGTTTAGCATCTGCCTGTAACTCTCGCCATTTACGGTTAAGGCGGTGCCATTGACATCATCAAAAACTAAGGACTAATCACTTTTTCACTGCAAATATCGCACCAAACAGTCACTTTGAGGGGATGCAATGGATCTTTAGTTTAGTTTAGTTTATTTACTTTACAAGTCCTAAAAAAAAATATATACAAAATAAGATAATAAGATACATTTACAATAACTTGAATTTAGATCGCAGTACTTGAAGGCGGAGTTCACAGGGCAGTGTTCTTCCACTCAAACCATTGTTTCCTGTTTTCGATGACGATCAGGAGGTCATTTTTACCATTGAGGCAATATTTTAGCCATTACTAGCGGCTATTTTTATCCAATTTTCTTGGAGTTATTTTATTATGTGTATGTCAATGTGACAAGTTATGTGGATTATCTGTGCCCCAGAAACGCAAATTTTGTTTATTAACATAACCACTTAAGTGGAAATGGGCTTCATCGCTCATTATGATTTTTGGTTCGAAGTCATCCTCTTCTCGCACCAAGTTCAACAAAGTTTGGTCATTGGCAACTCTACATATCTACATCATAAATGTCAAAGCACATTGACGATTGGCACCATCTGCAAAAGTTGCGGCCAATTCAAACTATGACATTACTTTTGCGCCACCTTGTACTATAACTCGTCTTAGGGCTTGGCTGTTTTTCTATCCATCAACTTAAAATAGGAATATTGTGAAGTAACATTATAATTCTGATTTTAGTGATGGAGACTAAAATCAATGTTTCTATACTACGAATGAATTACAACTGATCCTGACAAAGTTGTGGAAAATTTTGGACGTATTTTTCTACTTGAGACCCAAACCTATATTTGGTAATTGTTTAATTGGATAATGACTGTATCGTTATATTTTGTCAATAAAAACTTAGGAAAAAATTTTGATTATTTAGATTGTTGATTTAAACCTTTGGTTTTCTTTCACTTGTTTTGTTTTTCTCTGACTAGTTTCGACTATTTGTCATTCTTAGGGAGAAATGTACAAAACATATAATTCTGTTCTTTAATAAAGCTGTTCATATCTTTAAATTTAAATAAAATAAAGCGTATGGAGATATCAGCGAATTATTTTATTCGTTTGGAAGGACTATCGATACCATTATGTATGAAATACAACAGCATATTTTTCCGCCACGGCTTTGCAAGATGGCTTGTACCGAAATATCCAATATTCCATGACACTGGCATATAAATCAGGCTGAATTTGACCGATGGCATGGTTTATGTTGGCTTTGAGGGCCGCTGGGGTTTCTGGTTTATTTGCATAGACTTGCGAATTAAGAAAAGCTCACAAGAGAGTGTCTAACGGGATCAAATCTCCGGATCTTGGTGGCCAGTTCACATGAGATGACCACCCCCTGAAATCGCTCGTGCAGAATGTTCAATGTAACATGAGCTGTGTGCCACATAGCGCTGTCCGGTTGAAACCACATGTTGGTATCCATATTATTCAATTCGGGCCAAACAGTTGGCAATTGCTCGCCGTTGACGGTGATGTCCTGACCAACGTCGTTCTCAAAGAAATATGTGACTTTTTAGGGATGGATTGGACGCTGTTGGATCTCATGTTAACTGGTATCGTCCCAAATTCAACCATTTTGTTTGTTGGCGTACCCATTCATCCAGAAATGAATACACGTCATTGTCTGATGATTGTTTCAGCTCTTGAGTAAGTTAAAGTTGTGGTCTGCGAAAGGCCGAGTTCTTGTTAGCGACGCGAAATCCCCTGCCTCGGAGTGTTCAGGAGACTCTCACGGACAGTGATGTCGGTTCATTGTTTGCTAAGCCAATGGTCTCAAACTTATTAACCACACTGCGAATAGTTCTCTCGGTTGGACAATTATGGCCACCATTAAATGTGCAAAGCGCATGGAACATTGCCCGAAGAGAACACCAATTTTAATAAAATATCATTTGCACATGTTGTTGAATGCTATGTACATCCATGGTGATTTGGCAAAATAAACTAAATACAATGACAATGACCCTCCCCATATTTAAGTCACGACTCTTTTTACCTAATTATAAAATTTTAATCTGTAAGAAAATGTTTATGTTAGATAGAATGTAGTGGCAATCCTGTTAAAATTTATTTTTTTATTTATTAGCTGCCGACATTTTCTCCATTGTCTTAACGCGCAAGTCTGTTAAGGGACCCCATTAAAGTTCTGATGAATGTACAATCCCGAAACGAAGCGTCAAAGTGTTGTTTCGCACACCCCCTCATCTCCAAATCCAGGAAAGCCGCCATGAACAAGCCCGCGTGAAAAGAATGCTTATTGTTTGTTTCGATGCTAAAGGACTGAATAACAAAACGTTTTTTTAGGCCGGCCAGAGTTTCATAGATCAGTTGTACCACCATTTAAAGGTTCGAGTCCACCACGCCCATTTAGACGATTGGATTGTTCACCATGGCAATATACCTTTTCATACTCCTGCCTAAGTTCAACGTGTCAATACTGCCGCAGCCCTCTACAGCCTTGACCTTGCTCCTAACAACTTCTTTGTTCCCCTGTATAAAAAAACCTGAAAGAAAAGCGATTCTACATGATTCCAATGGTTTAGTCAGCTTCGACAAGGTCGCTTAACAGACTAGGACGCGATGACTCTATAAACAATGAAACAAAGTGCAAGCAGCAGTCTGTTGGTGCCCAAGTCCCAACTCAAACAAGACCAACCTTTGTAATTAATCATTATTTCATTACTTTGCCACCTGTCATTGCATAGATATATATAGGTGCGCTTAAAAAGAACTATTCAAGAGAGGGTCTCGAACTCCATAATATTTTAATTTATGTATAAGAATGGAATGGTTCACACGATCGAACGCTTTACTGAAGGTCATGTAAATAGAGTGAACTTAAAGTCTGCATATATGAATAAATTTTTTTGAGTAGACCTAGATGTATAAAAGCCGTGTTGATATTCTGAGATTATATTACGAAAACTAGAAAACAATTTGTTATATAGTAGGTTCTAAAATAATTTGGATATTTGTGAAAGTATTGATATAGGCCTGTAATTTCTGATTTATGTATAGGCACCACATAAGATTCCTTCCTAGATTCGGGAAATACACCTGTGTTAAGCGACAACGAGAAAATGTAGTGCAATGGATATGTTAGGCTATCACAGCAGGTTTGTAAAAATATAGTAGGAACCTTATCAGGACCAGCACTACTATTAGCTTTCATCGACATTAAAGTACTTAAAATACTCTCTGATGTAATACATAAATTATTTAAACTCACAGTCATTTGGTTTTAAATAAAAATTCAAGATGGTAGCAGGCATAAGGACCGTTGAAAAACATGTAGCAAATAGGTTGGTAATATCAGTAGTTATTGAAGCATTTATTGCAACACCATTCATAGATACAGGAATACTGTGAGATTTTTTTTGTACATAAGACCAAAATGATTTTATATTACGAGGAATAGACAAACATGTTGTAATCCAATATGCGTTTTTTTTTTCATTTCCTAAATTTGAGTGGAGAGGAACTGATTTTCGAACGTTTTTTTTGTACATATAAGTCAATGGCAAAATAAACATCATAAAGAATAGAAGGAGTATTGTTAACATTACTAAAATTATATAAGAGCAACCAATCTATGCTATTAGGAAATCCATTGATTTTATTATAATCGGCATTATTAAAATCATATTGATAATTTGGACAACTAATTACGATATTAAAATGACATGTATCAAATTTAACACTAAAAGGGGGATGGTATTTATCCCAAGGAATGATAGATTCACATTGTTCGATCAATAGAGCATTGGCATATCAAGTATTATACCAGACCAATTCGCAATTGCGTTAAATTGATTTAGGACTAGAGCCCCAATTCCATCAGAAAATAAAATTTCAGAAGCCGAAGTTAAGTAGGTTGGTACAACTCCGGCACCCTCATTTGTAGATATGTTATTCAAACACCAGGTAAATTCAGATGCGCACTGATAAAATGGATTATATTACATTGAAAATAAACATTGCTGATTACTGCAACATGTTTCACTAAACAGTGGCTTCATCGAGTAAATGAATTTTATTTTAACAGAAGAGGTAATTTAAAATTCAGAGTAATAGTATTATCATCTTTATTTTAATCAGAAAATGTATGTCACGTTAATAGAATATTGTCACAAAGAAGAATAAAAGTTGTATTTGGTGAAACACATAAACAAAGAACTCAATTTAGAAATTACTAACATATCTTTATTGGCATGCCTAAATGAAAGAAGATAGAGAACTAGTAGCCCCTGCTTGAGTTTTTTTGCATTCTTTTTTTGTATTTTCTATCAATTTGTGGTTTCCTTTATAATTCTATAGTTTCGAAGAATACCTCAATTTCGATTGCACTGTTTGATTCAAACCATTTATTTATATAATTAGTAATTTTAATATGTTTGTACGTATATTTATTTATTTGTTTATTTTACTTAAGATGTTTTATGTATTTCTAACAATGACTTGTGTGAACTAATGTATGAATACCAATAAACAACTCAATTCCAAATTCTGTTCTAAACAGGAAGAATAATATACAAACAAAAAACGTGATAATTAGAAAAAAAACACGCGAAACATTTTGCAAATCTACAACAAATGAGTCTTATTAAGACTACAAAACAAAATCACTTATTGAAACAACTACTTCTCTGGCTAATACCTCGGCAGACATTGAATGATACAAAAGTAATTTGCGTGTTACAAATAGCAAGGCTATCAAACAACACTAGTTTGAACGTATTTATTTCTGAGAAATAAACTAAACTTAAATAGTTTGTGAATGAATATGGTATTATAAATTTGGAACAAAACATGAATTTAGGTTGATGTACTCAAAAATAAATTAGCAAAATTAATTAAATAATTTGACACACAAGTTTATAACCATCTGCAGACACGTGTTTCGATCTTTCGATCTCTTCAGTACAGCTTTATTATATAATTCATTTTATATAACACGTAAAAACATTTACTAAAATAAATATAATGAAATGTAAATAACTTACTCAGGCATGTACGGCAACTGCACAATAATGAAATATAATCTACTGAAGGTCTGAATTTATACCTGATATGGACTAGTGAATTCTACTGAAATAACTACGTTCGTGATTAAGGAAAATATCCGCTTAGAGCATATTTAATAATAAATATGTATTAGTCTTTTACGTTGTAGAGAATTAACTAATAATTTTAAAAAAATAATGTTTTTTTTTCTAATTATTTGTTAATTTTCTACAACGTAAAGGACTTTAATACATTATTATTATTAAATTATGCTCTAAGTGGGTATAATCATTATTGTAAACTTAATCTTAATATTTTAAATTCTCCCCTACACTACATGTGCAATTATTATGAAGTTTATTTTTTAATGATATTTTTTGTTTAATTCATTCATTTTTTTCTGTTCATTTAAAAGATACCCTTAGTTTAACTTCAAATTCTGTAATTGGATGTACTTCTGTTAGGAAATAAATACAATCAAAGTTTTCGATTTTGTTTCTCGTATTTCATACTGACACTGTCTCATTAATAATATACAGGGTGTCCCGTTAATGCGGGGAAATGGCTAGACCATAGATTACTGAGGTCAAAATATGATGATTTAACGCAACTTATCTATATCCAAAAATTTACGGTTAAGCCGGAATTTGGCTTCAAAGTTTAATTTTTTTAATTTCTTTTGTTTATAACAATTGAACGCTTTATTTGATTTGAATGAAATTTATTTTTAATAACTACCATAATATAATACACCATTTCAGTTATTATGATTATTATTGGTTAACAAGAAGTATAAGAAACAGTAGTACCACCACTTAAAAACTAAAATACTTTTTTTATTGGTGTATCTAATAAAAATTAAAAAAATACTACTTGAAAGACCATTTAATTTAAAAACTTTTTCATCTCTTAATAATATTTGATATCTTTTACGGTTTTCTCACAAAAAAATAAAATATATATTTTTTATCTAGTAAAAACAAAATCTAGTTTTTCATCGACTTGAAAATAAATGTTTTTCGTGGCCGTCTTTGTTTAAAAAATGTAAATTATGTATAATAATAATTATTTAGTGTCTTTTAACAATTAATTTTTAACTTTATTATAGTTCATACATATTCATATTTGGAACAAACAGATATCTTGTTTGTATTAGCATTTTGCAAAGAAAATTGTTTGAAAAGTGTTAGATGTTGTTTTGATTTATTTTATTAATTGATATTATTTAATTTTTATTCAATTGAGTAAGTTTATTTACTTATTAATGAGTGCATAATGAGTATACTATATTCATATTTTATTTTTTTGTACAAAAACCGTACAAGATATCAAAAACTAGTAAGAGTCAAAAAAGTTATTAAATCTAATGCCCTTTTAAATAGATTTTTTTGGATTTTATTGGATGCACCAATAAAAAAATATTTTAGTTTTTAAGTGCTGGTACTACTGTTTTTTATACTTCTTGTCAATCACTAATGTCCACAATAACTGAAATGATGTATAATATTATGGTACTTATTAATAATAAATTTCATTGAAATCGATTAAAGCGTTCAATTGTTATAAACAAAAGAAATAAAAAATTTTGAAACTTTGAAGCCAAATTCCGGCTTAACCGTAAATTTTTGGATATAGATAAGTTGCGTTAAATCATCATATTTTGACCCCAGGAATCTATGGTCCACCCATTTCCCCGCATTAACAGGACACCCTGTATATGTCTTTGTACCTAAAATAGGAAATATTGTGTTCGGCATAAATTGTTAAATTATTTATGATCCAACTATCTGAAAACAGCCCACCTGTGAGGATAATGAAGCTTTAAAGCGGAGTAAAATAGTTTTGTAACCCTCGCTGTTTATTCTCCAAAACTTTAAATTCGAATCTAAAAGAACTCCTAAATTTTTAACACATTCTTCAAAACAGATCCTATGGTCTCCTAGAAATATATCCATTTTACTACCAGTATTGTGAACCTGCTTAATAGGTTGGAACAGTACGCCTTTAGTTTTAGTTGGATTTATGATCGAAGAGTGCAATTGAGATTGTTTACAAATCTATGAGTTTGTCACATGTTTCCTTAAGTTTTAGCTGAAAAAAATATAAATCTGGATATCATCCGCATATTGGTGTATCATACTAAAGCGTAGTCCAGTAAACATGTTGCTCTCGTATATTGTGAAGAGTAACGATCCCATTATTGATCCTTGCGGCACACCTCTATTAATAGTTATGGGTAACAGTTGGATTTCAAGTTTAACTTGTTGTAACCGATTAGTTAGATACAATATATTTTAAAATGACCAGAAGTGTTTTATGGTCCAAAGTGTCAAACGCTTTGCTATAGTTCAGGAAAAGAAGTGCCGTTCGATTATTATTATCTCGTTCACCCAGTACATCATCGACCAGATATAAAAGTGTTATCTCACAACTATAGTCTTGCCGAATTCCGAAATCTCAGGTAATATGTTAGTGATCCAGTTGTGCGCTAGCCGTGGTAGAGAGAGCACGTGCGAATTGTTCGAGAGAGGTTATCTGCTTACAGCGAGACATACAAATATTGAATTTCGTTATTTTTATCTTAAAATACTGATTCATAATTTAATTTAACCTAGTGTTGAGTTTAACAGCGCCCTTATGGCCGAAGTCGCACTTAGTGCGGCTTAGCCGCGATGACCGAGGTTATGAATTATTTTAATCAGGGCCCATTGTCATAATAATGTAGCAAATATTAATCCAGCAGATATTGATGGTAAAAATACAAACGTGATAAGCAATGCGGAGTTGTCAAACGATACGACGAGAAGTCGCTCAAAGGTTGCAAACACATTGATTAAATACAATGATCATTTGGAGTTTAAATCTTTTGTAGTATATATTGAAAATAAAGACAATAACTTAGGACGTATCCACCCATTAAAAATTGGAGCTATTCTTCACAAAAATACGCAAATAAACGGTGAGATTACAGAAATCTCACGTGTTCGCAGAAACCGAGTAAAAGTAATTTTAAAAAGGCCGAAAATACAATGGTACAGAATCAAGCGTTTTTGAATACTAATAATATTATATATCGCGACACATGACTGTAAAAAAGGAGTTATTAAATTTGTCGATACTAGCTTTGAGGAAAGTTACATATTGGAAAATGTTGTATGAGACGTAGAGATACTAAATGTTCACCGTTTTACACGTAACACGGTAGAAAATGAAATAGTAAAATATATCCCTCTACTTTATATGAATATAACTATATAAGTACTTTCAAAAATATATTGTAAGACGCTACAATTGTTTCTTCATCTGAAGAAGCCACAGTGTGGCGAAACAATTATAGCGTCTTACAATATTTTTTTGAAAGTACTTATATAGTTTTATTCATATAAAGTGAAGATGAACTTTCAACATCTGTCAGCCTCATCAATCAAATATAGCCCTCGCCAGACAATGGTTCTAACATTTGCGAAGCTACGCCTCTCATCTAGTGTAAAAATTAATTATGTCAATTTCCCAGTTGAACCATATGTTCAGCCAGTAATGCAATGCTTTTTAAAGCATTTATACCTGAGATATGGGCACATTAGCAAACAGTGTAACAATATCCGCCAAAATTGTTTCAAATGTAGTCTAGTTCATGAAAGGGCGTGTCCTTCAGATACGCCTTAATGCATGAACTACAAAGCAAACACACATATATCCACATCAAAAGAATGCCCTCAATACAAAAAACAAGCACATATTAAAAAGATCATGGCCTAGACTAATCTCTCATTTGCAGAATCAGAAAATATATTTGACAATAATGCGTCATTTAATAATGTAGCTTCCACAAAGCGTTTCTTGAGTCTTACCAATATCTCGTATTTTCCGGATATTACTTCTAATAAAAGACAGTTTAATTCATCTCTATCGCATATGGAAAATATTTTACAATCTGAGTTGCAAAACAAATTACGCAAAATAAATAAAAAAGTAGTGACTAAAAATAAATCTTCAGCAAAAGCAACATACAACATAAAATGTTGCATACATTTCGCCATAATATACGAGAATCTGGTGTCCTTCCCAACTTACATCGAAGTGATTTAATACAATTTAAGGAAGATTTGGTCGAGGGGATTTCATCCCTATTAAGAAGTATAATTGATAACCCTTATCCGTCACAAACTGATAATTTTCAAAAAATATTAAATTAAATTCATATAAATATATTAAGAAAAATGATGAAAATTGTCCAATGAAACTGTATATCAATATTGTCGAATAAACACAGTTTTGAAGATTTTTTTAATAAATAATAATATTGACATTGCAATATTATCCGAGACTTAGTTAAAACCAGGTTTGCAATTCAAAATAAATAATTGTAATATCATACGAAAAGATAGAGCAAATGGAAAATGTGGTGTTATGTTATCGATACATAACCCTCTAACTTTTAAAGAATTGGTCTTAACGCCTATTTTTACTCCTGACAGTGAATATTGTTGTATTACTGTAAAACATGACTACAAATAACTTCATATATTATCTGTTTATAAACCCCCAGCAATAAAAGCCAATTTTAATGATTGGAAAAATTTAATAGATCCCATATAATGGCAGTTGTATTGTAGGTGGCAATTTCAATGCCCATCACCCACTATTGGGATCACACACAGCTTGTAATGAAGAGCATACATTAGTAGATTTAATTAACCTTTTTAACTTGGTTATCTTAAATAATGGCCAGGAAACACGTTTGTCTCCTCCGAACCAAAATAAGTCCGTAGTAGACGTCACATTGACATCGAGTAACATAAGTATTCTATCTGAATAGGATGCATATAAGGATACGTTAGGCTCAGACCATTTTCCTATTATAATCACACTTAGAGAAATCGAAGAACAAATGGGAACATTTATCATCAACAGAGTTTGACTGGAAGAACATTCTGAAGAATGAAGTCCGTCTGTGATTCCTGTACTCAAAATTTAGTGTATTTTTTATGTATCTATATTTTAATGTATTTTGTTAACAGGTAAGCATTATAATAAATAATAAATAAATAATGCTAAATCATCCCAAAATAATCACTCAAAAAGTACGAGGAAATGGAACACGCACAAAGCAAATTGGCCTAAATTAGCCAAATTTCAGACAGCATTACTCTAGAACGCCATAAAAATTAGTGCCAACACACATATTCCATTATGCAATTAACAAAAAATACTCTACACAGTCGCCCCTGTTGGGATAGTGAACAACATAAATAAAAATACCCAATTAGGATCGGTCTGGCATCAGGTCAAATCAATAAGCGGAAAGCAGACAAAAAATTATGATCCCATGCCAAGCGAAATATAAGAACTTTTTTAGATCACATAATCCCAAAATAAGCTCCCTCAAGTGAGAAAGTTACCCCGTCTAATACAAGTCATTTTTTATGTACACCATTTACATTAGACGAATTCAATAATCCAATAAAAACCGGCAGGTTCGGTATTACTAATGAAGTAATAGCACATTTTCCTGGAAATTGTTAAACCGCGCTTTTAGCTATAATTCATGGTGGTGCGACGGAAAGGAATACGACGAATTAAAAACATTTGTGATTATTCCAATATTAAAACCTAATAATGACAAAAAGTTTTGTCTCCAACTTAATGAAAATGTTTGAACGACTTATAAAAAACAGGTTGGAATGGTGGCTGGAACAGGAGAAGAAACTCCTGAATCAGCAATATGGTTTCCGTAAACAACTGGGGACGATCTATGCAGTGTGCGACTTAGTTACTAATATTCAACAGTCGTTTTCTATTAATAATTATCATCCAACCTTATTTACTGACCTAGAGAGGACATATGACTGTGTTAATGTGGATATAATTTTCAACGAATTAGTCATCTTAAAAATCCTTCAAAAAGTTGCTGCACATAGTGTCGCTTTTCAAATACAGAAAGGTCTGCATGCTCGACGACAAGGGCGAGGTATTGGGTTATAGAACGGCATCTGTGGGAATGCCACAGGGCTCCGTTCTTTCTCCCTTATTGTTCTAGAATATGGTAACATGCATTAAAAACTTTGCAAACAATAATGGTTTCAATATCTCTATAGACAAGTCTGCAATTGTATATTATACCAGGCACCACCAATCGAAAAAAGATAAGATAACAGTATGTGGCACAAAGCTCCCTATAGTAACTCAATAGAAATATTTAGGAATAATCCTTTGACCGCAATCTCTCTTGAAGACCACATAGAATAAGAATAAGAATACATTTATTTCAAAATATTGCTGTTACAAAACAACAGTAAGAGAAATATTGTCAAACAAGGTGCATATACATACAATACAAATGATATAACTATTAGCTAGCTAATAGTTATATCATTCAATGCCTGGCGGTGCATTAGCACGAGGAGTAGTTGTTTTAACTATTAGCTGTTATGTCTTGCATATGTTTTGTGAGATAACGGTGCAGTAATGCTCAGAAAAATAATTATTTTTCATTTACAAATTTCATTTCTAACAATCTGCATCGGTAAATTAATTTTATTTAATTTATACATTTAAATGCCGTGAGCAGGCCTTTTTATTTGTGCTGATATCGTTTTTTAGACGCGTCACGAGATTCTAATTCCAACGGAAATGTTTCGATTTTATTAAATCGACTCATTCTCGTGCGGGCCTTCCACTTGGAAGGACCCACGCAACAAGGGCATAGCTCTGCTGACGAGCTGTGATACAGCGAAACACGTGTCCAGGGATTGCCCTTCTTAATAATTTCGTGATGTGCCTAAAGAAACGATAACAACACAAAAAACGTCGTATTGTACTTAATGTGATTTAAGTCATGTGACGGCAGCTAATAGTTATATCATTCAATGCCTGGCGGTGTGATACAGCGAAACACGTGTCCAGGGATTGCCCTTCTTAATAATTTCGTGATGTGCCTAAAGAAACGATAACAACACAAAAAACGTCGTATTGTACTTAATGTGATTTAAGTCATGTGACGGCAGCTAATAGTTATATCATTCAATGCCTGGCGGTGCATTAGCACGAGGAGTAGTTGTTTTAACTATTAGCTGTTATGTCTTGCATATGTTTTGTGAGATAACGGTGCAGTAATGCTCAGAAAAATAATTATTTTTCATTTACAAATTTCATTTCTAACAATCTGCATCGGTAAATTAATTTTATTTAATTTATACATATATATATATATATATATATATATATATATATATATATATATATATATATATAAAATTGCTTAATTCGTGAATAATGCAAGCCCGTTGCTTTGTTTATGAATTTATGGTTGAAGTACAATAAGTAACCTTATTTACTTTTAATAATATACAACTCGACACGCCAGATCGTACTTACTATGTAAATAATAGGACAATGTTATGAAATTAAATCAAAATTTTAAAATAATGACCATGCTGGAATTAAGTATTTATTTTAATACAACAATGTTAACCAATATAAGTAGTAGATAACTTCAAAATACTAATTAAAATTTTTACAACTTCTGCCACCATGACAGACAGAATTGCAAGCGATTTTTTTTTCGGAAACACCCGCATCTTACAGTTTCTCATCCTTGAGTACATTGGCATCTTTGGTAACTCTGACCACTACCTACGGAGTTAAGGCTAACTAATGACCTAATAGATTTTTTTTCTTGGGGAACATCACTTACTTTCAGCTTCATGTATTTTGTCTTCTGCACACTGTTTTTCTCTAATAGATTCTCAATGATTCCATGTTTTGTCCCCACTTAATATCTATCATCCTGAATGTCGATTATAACGCCAATTAAATTGTTAGGGTCTCTATTGTGTATTAACACGGGGATGGGGGAAAGCACACTTGGAATTATAAATAAACGGTTCACACTCGTTGCTAGCTCGATTTATTCTCTGCTGCGGCACACGAATATGTACAATAAAAACGTTCAACATAAAAAAGGATACTGCGCACATAGAATGGCGCCAATAACAAAATAAATATTAATTCGGATATATTACAGTCTCCTTTGCCCTTATAAAATTGACTAATGCTAACTAAAACATTACCTTTTTTCAAAGGAAGCATTTCCTTTTTTGACTTTTCCACTAGTCGGTTAGCTTAGCAAATTTTCAGTTGCTATTTTTCTACATTCAACGGCCAGATTTAGCTGAATGATAAGATCAAGTTTTCCCTATTGATCTCTAAATTATCAAGAATCCTAATATCAGCATTTATATCTTTGTTTTCAGTACAGATATCAGTTTTAATGTAACTTTCCATACTTTCTTCAAACAACCCATTGTTGATTTTTTTCTAAATATTCGCGTGGAATTTTTGAACGCACGCTCATTTTAGCTGGTTGTTCGAATAGAGCTTTAAATGGTTCCATTTTTTTAGCTTCATGGTACGTTGTATTAATTCCCCATTGAACGAAAAGCAGACCAGTTGTCCAATGGGAAGTATTATGGTCGCGCATCCAAGCCATTAGAGAATCTTTCATTGTTTGATTGCTTCTTTCAACAAAACCTTGGCTTTGTGGATATCTTGGTCTCCCATTAATGAGCATCAAGTCAGGCCATAAAGACCCCAATTCTTGGATCACATCTGCAGTAAATTCTCTCCCATTATCTGACTGTAGAACGTGTGGGGCCCCAAAGTTTAAGAATATACTGAGGAGTTCTTTTGCTACTTCTACCGCCCTTTGAAGTAATTGGCCTCAAAAAACTGTAATTCGTTAAACGTTCTTTATAATGTAAAATAAATTTATAATCGCCATCAGGCAAACTTTGAAAATCTACCAAGTCAACTTGTCCTCTTTGATTTAAGTCAGAAACGGTGATAGGGCCGAACACTATACCTGCTTGCAAACTCTTTTTTATCTTTTCCGTTCATCTCTCGCATTGTTATATAAATAATTTTATGAATGACATTGGTATAGTGCTCTGAAACTGTTTTTATGTTTTCTTTTCACCCTTATGTCCACAAGCTATATGCATGTCATTAATAATCGACAATACGTTCTTTCTAGTTGCCATAATTTTCTGATCTTTAATTTTCGACATTTTCTTAACTCCTGAAAAGTTTACTAACCTGAAAGTCTTATTAATGTACTAGAATTTTGTGCTTCTACAGAAATCGTTTTTCAGTTTTTGAAATCTTGCAACATTTTTATTATGAAATTATTAAAAATCATTGCAGTATTGTACCAATGCTTGACACTTTCACTTTTGACATTTGGAATAGGCTCTGAATATTGTTTACTATGGGTATTTGATTTTTAATTTTTTTTAATCCTCAATTTCTCGACTTTGGTTTGATGAATGGATAAAATCGTTTACAAATTTAGATTCAGAAAAAAATCTCCTTGCGGATCAGTACAATAGTATATTTCATTAGGAGTCCAGAAAAAAGGATTTTTCCGTGCGCGCGTGACCGTTCCCGTGTGAGGCGGAGCCGAACACGGGAAGTCATGCAAGCACGGAAAAATCCATTTCTGGACGTGTAATGAACGCTATTTTTTATTATACTTATTTGAAAACAACAATATTAAGAGAGATATTTTGATAATTTTTTTTTTTCAAAACTGTAATATCTATAATAGTGAAAATATAAGTAGAGTTAATATTAACGAAAATCATATTTAATTGGAACTGTTATTATTAATAGTAAGGTTTATCGTACAATTAGTATTATTGTTAAAGTTTATTCCCCTTAGTATTTCATTTTCTTGAGTTATAATTGCAGATGTTGTATTTTCCGCATGAGATGGGTTAAACAATTTCCTTGAAACTTCTATTTTTCTTTGTATAGATTCTTCTATATATCCTTCTGCTACACTGGAAGAACGCCATCCTCCGTGCCTTTTCAGAGTAAGCAAGTCACCACCGCTTTCGACCAACATGGTTGCTGAAGAACGCCTTAGGCCATGTCCGGTATATTTTTCGTGATCATTTAGTTTTAGGTATTTCGCAACAAGTTTGGGGATACCACTGATAGTATGGCATCCAACATGTTGAGCGTAACATTTACGGTTTCGGTATGCTACAAATAATCTTCTGCTCTCCATATGTTTAGGCCGCAAATCTGCATATTTGCGGTAAAGTGTGCAGGGCTCGAATGTACATCCTTCATTTGAAATCGTGAAACTTCTCGATTTATGATTTTTTCCATCTCGCAAAAACACGACAAGAAAACTACCATTATCTTTAATATCGTCTAAACTTAAACGTATTAAATCATCTCGACGGCACGCACCGAATATTCCAAACACTAATATTACTTTTGCTAATAGATATTGCTCATCTGAAGCTTCACATAAAAATTTAGTTACTTGTTCTGCTGTAAGAACTCTTGATTTTTTTGGTACGTAACCCACCGCTTGACGCTTCAAAAATGCTACAGTTTTTCGAAAAATGTTCGTGTCAATATTTTCTTTAATAGCCAAACAGCTTTTTACCATGGAGAATCTACTCCATAAAGTTGATGATTTCATAGATTTAGCCTTTTCCGAAAAATAGACTAAAAGTACATCGTCACTTACATTTTTTATATTCTTCTGAGCCCGCCATTCATTAAATATTTCATATTCCTTTTCGTATCTTGTTTTTGATTTTGTCGGTAGTAAATCTGCACTTACTTGAGCCGCTTGAGCTAATATGTCGTCTGGAACATCATGATTTTCATCTAAGTCTGAGTACATTTTTTAAATTGGCTTTCACTGACACAAAAATAAACTTCAAACCTTATCTGCTACTATGGAAACATTGGTTAGCGCACAGAAAGACCGCACAAACAAACATTTTCTGTGCGGTCGCCTGAAAAAGTGACGATTCCATTATTCTAGAGGCATATGGAATCAAAGTGTTTTCAGATAAGTATAATAAAAAATATATATACAGTGCAATTTGAAAAAAAAAGTTGATCGTCTTTTGTCAAAAACTGGATGCAAGAAAAAATATCAGTACAGTTCATATTAAAGTCTTTTAAAAATCATTTAATTTGATGTTTTATTTATTCAAATCGGATCAAAAATAAGCGAGATACAGCACCAAAGGTTTTTCGTCAGTCACCTTGTATATACATAGCATTTTTGTTTGCGGTTCCACTAAGGCGATTCACATAGAGCTCGTCACGAATTTGACCATTGAATGTTTTATTGCTGTGTTTTCACGCTTCATAGGTCGGCGAGGATATATGTCTGAGATATCCAGCGATAATGCGGCAAACTTCCTTGGCGCTCATAACCATCTGCGAGAATTAGGACAGTTTTTTCAAAAACCAGAGAATACTGAGACCATATCCTTACGATTAACTCAACAACAAATTAAATGGACGTTTATCCCACCCAAAGCTCCTCATTTTGGAGGATTATGGGAAGCAGCCGTAAAAAATGTTAAGGGTCATCTTAACAGAGTAGCTGGAAGGGCTTTACTAATCGCAGAAGAACTATACACCTTAAATTGAAGCCGTATTAAATTCAAGACCACTGTGCCCGCTTACTAACGACCCGAATGACTGCAATGTTTTAACTCCTGATCATTTTCGAATCGAAGATGTTATGACATCTCCGATTGACGTGGATTTCCAAGAAACCAAGAAACACCTGGTAATAGGTCGAGCAGGTAGCAATTAATCCAAAAGATGCGTCAACATATATGGAAACGATGGAGTTGTGAATATCTATTGGAGCTACATAAGCGAGAGAAATGGAAGACTACAGGTGACAGGCCAAAGGGAGGACAGCTCGTAATAATCAAGGAGGACAATCTTCCTCCATTATATTGGCAATTAGGACGTATCCAATCGCTACACCTTGGTCCAGACGAGATTGCAAGGAGTGCTACCATTAGAAACAGTACAACAACAATTGTGCTACCTGTAGTGAAATTGTGCCTTCTACCAAGCGAGTAATTTACATTAATAGTGAACTTTAAGTAATTTTAAACCCAAATCACCGCGTAAACACATATTTTTAGATTTAGTTTAACCTAAAGCTTTTTCTGAGGAGTGAATTTGTTCATAGTTTAATTTATTTGAGATATAAATGGCCACTCCGTTGCCTCATTGATTTAAGCTATCTTGGCGTAAGGCGTTATAGCCTTCTATTCCCACTATGTCGTCAGGAGTATTTTTAGACAATCATGTTTCTGACACCCCTAGAATATCATATGTTTCACAGTAGACATGCTCACAAAACATTTCCAAATTCGAGATCAGCGATCTAGCGTTGATATGACCTATCTTTAAATTACGCATTTTGTTTGAATGACATGTATTGTTACTATTTATTACTGCGTAACGTTCTAGATGGTTATTTTATTGCGTCGGATAGATTAGTTTTGCCTTGTTTCCTGCTTGTTTCAAAAAGATAGGTACAACATTTCCAGTGCGTTCTTCGACAAGGTTTATCGAGTTTTCACCAAGTACGTCATCTACATGAAGTATACGAGCGTTCTGAGTCGATGGGGTACTCTTAATAAGATGCACTTCGTGTTCTTGTACTGGTGTTTCCATTAGTTGTTCAATCGAGTATGTCTTATTTTCGACTATAAGTTTGAAATTTTTTATGTATGCGTTCAGATTTTTTGCTCTTGCATTGTTAAGGTGATTTCTTAAGATTACATTTATTTGTCTATCTTTACGAGACAAGTCGTGACAAATAGAGATTGTTGAACCTTTTAACTTTTTTGAGTTTTTCAATACTATCTGTTTCCTAGAATTTTTAAAAATTCATCAAATCCTCGTCTATTTCCAATTTTTTTGCCAAGGCGATAAGTTGTCAGATCAGTTCCAAGCTTATTGTTTAATAGTATCAAATTATATTAAAATTATCAAATTATTTTTCCATTGTTGCCTCTCTAATTGAAAAATTATTTATTTTAATTCAACATTGGTCCAATTCTTACCACTCGAAATTGTTCTGCGTCGCTAATGCAACGACCTATAAAGATGTTGTTAATTAATGTGACAAACACTATTTGCATCTTTTGCATTTTCTGTCATTTGGTTTTACATGTGCACATATTTTTTTAATAATAAAGGTAATATTTCCAGAAATTATTTAATAGTAATAATACAATATAAATGATAAAAACACATAAAATAAAGGGGTCATAGAAGATCCGGGCAGTAATTTCATACATACAGGTAAAAGTAGATTACATTGACTGATAGAAATAACATAAAACTTAAAACAAAACAAAGATAGTTAAATAATACATTAAATCACAACTTAATTAGAGTTAAACATTAAAAACAAAATACATATTATTTACAAATGTATTTTCACACAATTGCGCACGCACACACGCACACATCCAAACGCACAAACATAACGCACAAATTGTTGTTAAAAATTTGTTTCGTTGCCTTTTTTTAAATGATAATAGTTAGAGATCTGATAAACAACATATATACACAATCGGCTTTCCCTAATTAACTATATAGTGAAACATTTGAGGTCCTCTCATTATTCTTTTGAGCAAATTACGATGTTTATTAATCCGTCGTTATGACACTCTCTGGTTCGCTTCGTGTGATGGCAGTGTTACCGAAACAATTCGACTAAAATTACTCGTTGCGGGATTTTAATGACTATTTCGCGATAAAGGGGCTCAGATCGGGGAATTTGAAGCCGTTGAAACTGGTGCTGAAGCGGCTGCTGCTACTGCTGCTGCTGCTGCTACTGGCGGTGACTACTTGTCGAGATCTGGTGTTCCTGTTTGGCGGAGGTATCAATTCCTGATTAATAGCTTGCGCTTGTGTACTGAAGAAATTCACACCGGTGCCATCCTGCAGGAGGAAGCCGCACTGGGCTGTGCAAACTTCGTCCCTGAGAATGGTTTCTTTGGACCACTCCTTCAGTAATTGGTTGCAATCCGTTACCCTCAATGATGCGCATTGACCCTATAAATAATCAATATTAAGTTCAATTATTATACTACTACTGCTTACCACCATGACAAAAAACTTAAATTAAACGGAAAATAATTGACATTCGAAGGTAATTTAATCAAAACCGTATAATATAAGCTTAATAATAGGTACTTTAATAAGTAAACACATATTTCTTAAATTAAAGAATATGTTTTTGCTACATTTTGGCCCCTTTGCTTAAAAAAATTTAAATGTTTTGGTGATTTCCAAAGTATTAATCTCTTTCTGAATTAACATTTGAAGAAGTTTATGTAATTAATATTCGTAAATAAAAGAATGGTTAATTTACCCCTTCACTTGTGCACACGCAACTCGTGCAGGGACTTGGAAAGGCGGACTCGCCCACTTGGACTTGGGTTTCGCCGATCAAACAACCTCTGCCTGCAGACTCCCTCCAGGGGGCGAAGTCGATGCCGGGCAGACTCTGGCAGGACACTCGAGGATTGAGGAAGTTCGACGGGATGTCAAAGACAGCCCTCTGCATATCGGAGTGTACGTCTAAATTATCGCAAAGGACCTTCGCCAATGTAATTTTTCTAATCTCTTGAAGTTGAGCTTCGGTGAAACGCGTAATTGGATCTTCATTTTCATACCTGAAATTAATATTATCATATTATAAGTTTCATTAGTTCTAAAACAAAAATGATTGCTATAGATTGCTAATAATATATATGTTAATTAAATTTTAAAAATGCTATCAATTACTAAGAAATTTAATTGATCAACATTTTCATAGAAAAGGTGCAGCTAATAAGAAAGACAAGGACACAGTAAGAAAATAGTAAATATGTCTAAACAAAATTGATCATTATATTATCAAAGAACGTTTCATACACTTTTTGACAAAAATTCTAAATGGTCTTAGGCGTATCAAAATATTTGGGAGAAGTGAATATTTATCATATGTCGTGACACATTAATATATTACTATCATAAGTTATATGTACACTGTACCAATGTTAATAGAGAAGGCAACAGGTAAAAGTGAAAATGTTATATAAATAAAATAAACGCATTGCGTTCTAAAGGAATTTCCTAATTGATCTGTAGATAAAACAATTATATTATTGAAAATTGAATATTTACCAATATCTATCGCATTTTCTCAGCTGTCGGAACTGGATTGCAATAATGCATGCAAACGTTGGCCCAACCAAACCTCCTTGTAATGGTCTTTCGCTCATTCCACCAGGGAACAAATCAATGTCATCAACTGTTGGGTAGATCCTCTTTAGCCTAACGATTACCTCTGGTGGAATTTCCCTTGCCAAATCCTCGAAAGTAGTTGCCCTCTTCAAGTTGCATAAAGCTCTATAGTTATTATATGAAGGAATACCGTGATCACGAGCTGTAATAACAATAACGATTGCATGTATGCTTATACGAACACTAAACAAATTAATTTTGAACTATTTATAAAAAGTAAATAATATATTGAAAATAAGTATGATTAATTACCTCGTTGAATATTTAAAGCAACCAAATCAATTCCTGAGAACGGTATCCTACGATCCTCAAACAAATGGTTGGTGACCTCTCCAGTAATGAACTGATCCAAAGTTTCCATAGGTGTTGACACCAATCCTCTCGTAATCTCATCTACCATTCCTGGTTGCATGATCATATCCACTTTGAAGAATCCATCCCTGAGCAAAATTGGAGGATCGATAATTTGGTAGTTCGGACTCAGGCGGGGAATGTGTGGCCTTAACATGCTGTGTCCAATTCTGTAGGCAGCCGCCGCGAACTCGTTGAGAATGGACGGATTACAACTGGGATTGTATTCCTTGTAATATCCTTGTGGTAACAGTTTAAGTCCATAAAGATTAACTGCGTTCCAGCTGAGAATACGCGGAAGAAATTCGTTGTAGGTTATATGCTGATTTATGGCGATGTTGATTTTCCTAGCATGTTCAAAGAGTTTTTCTGCATCCCAATGGGGATTGACACGACGAAGACCGTCGACTAATCGGTTATGTTCTCTCATAAAGATGGTATGGATTACGGTCAATGCTGGTTGTTCAGAAGCTCTTCCATCACCTAAATTAACACAATAAAGATAAACATATTTAAAAAAGAATCATATCTAATGTGATATTACCAGTTTTGAACTTATATATTACAAATTGGAAATAATAAAAGATGATGTACTAACCAGCGATAAAGCAAAGGCCGGATCCAGTTTTACACTCAGGATGACGATCACTTCTTGGCAACAGGTCTTTACCTTTTTGGGGATGTACTGTGCAATTCATTCTTCCTCCGAAACCTTTCAAGGTTCGAGCTACGCAATGATTCTCTCCATAAACCTTAAAGAATATAACATCAAAGTCTTATAATAAAATATAAAGGTTTTGCGAGAAGTATGTTTATTTTTGCTTCTATTTTTAAAAGAACAAATTTGTAGAAAATCTAATTTTGACACTTTATATGTGGTTTTTATGCAAATATTTAAAAATTAATGATGTAATAAGCATAATGTCGCCGAAATTCCAAGATTAGTTTTCAGCGAAGAGTTCTATAGTGGGATGTAATGGCAAATAACATACAAATTGTGTTATTAAAATTTGTGGAAATCGAGGAAGAAGTTATGCAAACCACAAAAAATGATCAATTTAAATTTAAAAAAGTAATGTTATTCAAGTGAACTCATATAATACGTAAAAATAAAATATGTTAGTTAAGTCCTATAAGAGTTGACTTACTTGAGATGCATCTAAGAAGGCTGTATTTTGATTGACCTGCTCTCTGGGTCCTAAATGAAGTTGTCCAGGTAACGATCTCATGAATGGAAAGCACAGGCGTTGTCCCGACGTAACATTCACCTCTGGATAGTAGTGATCGCCAGCTGGGACAGGGAACGGATTGCACTCTGGGTGAACGGTTCTTGGTGAATCGCATGATCTACAGTTAGGGATGGACTCGTGAAAGCCTTTATGGATGGGCGTCATTGTTAAGTCATGGTCTAAGAATTGTGCAAATTGCATAGTCATCAGCGTATAGCGAGAGTGAAGGTTGCTGATGTCGGGATGGATTACGGTCGACACAACACGCGGTGAAGGAAGTGGTGCACCAGTCACTCCAGTCGATCTAGGTTTTGAAATGCCTAAACAAAGAAAAGAGATTCAAACAATGTTTTCTTCAGTTATTATAATAATGTTATTAATAGCAACATTGTTTTTTCAGAAACTAAATGTAATTATAACATTTCATTATTTTGTTTTCTTAATATTTTTAAGGAAACAGAATAATATATAACAAATAGTATAAATAATAAATAAAATTAAATAGTATTTAGTTTTACCGTCATCATAGACACTTGGAAGTAGTCGGGTGAAGGTAGTAAGACTCTTTCCATAAGATGGATTCCTCAAATTGTTACAATGTCCAGTAAATGTCCTGAAGGGTGCAGTTGGATCACAAGGTCCCGAATCTTCACAATTCGGTTCTATGACATCTAGTAAACTAGAAGGAATTAAGGAAGAAACATCCACGTTTTGTAGTCCATCGGATAGTTCATCACGAAAAACGGAGGAAATCACGTTGTTATCGAAGATTTGACGCCTGCGGCGACGTTTCCTAGAAAAGCAATAGAAGTATTTAATAATAATCATTAACAATTGTACTAGTTTCAACAAATATTTTGAATATTTAAAGAAGTTAGTAGACTAATAAATCATTAATATAAAACGTTTTTATCAGAAGTACATAATTAACAAATTTGCATACATTGTTGGAGTATATTTGATATTAGAAGAATTAAAAAGTTCTGAGTGTCTTTTCTCTTTATTTCAATGCTGAACTAACATGTATAGATCAAATATCCGCCGTTTTATTCTAGAACTTTGCCCCATTTAACAGTATTTTTATAATTCCCTGATTGAAGAACTCTTTGTCCCTATTTGTAAAAAAAACATGACCAGTTTATTTATCCAGAATGACATCGTTAAGAAACGATAATCTTAACAAGTATTTAATAATATCAAAACACGTCAAGATATAATAAAAATGTAGGCTAAGTGACATTTAGACATGTTTTATATAGTATAGTAAGTTTTGCATAAAATTACAAAAAAAACTTCAAGAATGCCCGCAAGTAAGTGGCATTTAAAAATGTTTTTGTGCAGTGTAATTTGTAATACTTTTCTCCGTAGCTAATTATTATTACAAAAGATTGGATACATTATTTAACAAAAATAACACCTGCAAACATAATTTTCTCAATTAACTGGTAACCGTTTTTCAAATAATTTAAGAGCAGATAAATTGTTGTAAACATTAATTAAGCATTTATATTTTCATCATGTATTAACTGGTTCTTTATGGTGTTTTAAAATATAGTTTAAGCATCAATTTAATGCAAAATTTATAAGTTTAGAAACGTATAATCGTATTTTATAAATATTTCTACTTACATTAACGAATTGATTATCTCATTAGAGGCAAATTCAAAGAGAAGGGATGAGTTGGCAAGTTTAAGCGCTTGTTTGTTAGCCTTGCTAAAGGAAGCGGCTGTTCCTGTTGGTGATTTTGGGTCAACTCCTCCAACTAAAATTTTGTTCATAATAATTTTTAACTTTACACACTAACAATTGACTTACTTGTACTCCAAACTTCGTATTCCATTTTTCTTCTTTGCAAAACCTCATGTTCAGCCTTGGCAATTGCCTCCATGAGCATGTCCTCGCTGAGATCTACCATCTGGTCCATTTCGATCCAAGCCGTTAAGGAAGGAAGCGGATGCTGATCGCATGACAAACGCGCATTTCTGTAATTAAATGATAGTAAATTACTATGTTGAGATGAATTGAATTTAATTGCCTTACAAGAAAGGATCCTCCTTGACGAACGCCTTGGGTTGGATAGCATCTAAACCGTCCGTATTGGCGCAGAGAATACCGGCAACGGTCGCCTTTTTTATTTCCTTGAGTTGTTCCGTAGTTAGCGAACTTGGTGGTAAATCATTTTCATACCAAAACCTATCAGAGTTTCTTAATAGTTTAAACTGCTCCTTCAATAAGAACGTGATTGTGGAACCAAACATTGCGCCAGGCACCGGAGCTTCTAATATGGCCCCCACAAGCAAATCAATGTCATCTACACTCCTGAAATAATAACTTTTTAGTATTTTGTTTATTTAAGACAAAAAATACATACTTATAAAATTGCTTTAAAATCTTGATATTTTCGTGGTTAATTCCTTTTTTAAGAAGATCGTCGAATCTACGAATGGATTCTGCGCCATTAGAGCAGTATGATACCCATTGTGGGTAGCCAGGTATGCCATGATCGCGACCCATATGGATTAGCAAAGCTGATGTTTCCCAACCTTTCCTCAAAGGTACTTCAATATTTAGGCTCGGAGTAAGGCCAGGAGTATCGATTAAAAAGTCTACCATTTCGGCAAAACTTTCTGCTGATCTATTCATCTGTATAAAACATAAATATTATATTTCTTTGTAAAACTTTGTTTTTGAGTTATGTGAAGATATTATAATTCACTTAATATAAAAAACACTAGCACTTCCTTAAAATTTTAATATTTTTTCATATTAAGTGTATTATATTCTTTTATCTTATAATAAATACGTACGAGTGATCCTGGAAATACCGAGAGTAGTGCTGGAAGGGCAGTTAGGGCAACTTCATTGTAAACACCAGCACGGTTTGAACTAGAATAGTCTGAGTAATGTCCATGAGACTTCAAACGCAGGTCAGATTCAGCTAAGGTGTTCTATGAAAGAATAGTATGTATAAGTAAAACGCAAGTTAAACGAAATAGATGTTTAGAAACCTCATCTAAAACTGTTGGCAAAAATTCGTTGTAGGTGATGTGTTGGATTTGAGCGGTGACAATCCTTCTGCTTTCTAAAAATAATGTTTCGTCTGTCCAATGCCTGTTGAGTTCTGCAAGATTAACCGCTACTCTATTGTGCTCGCGCATGATAGCCGAATACAAGGCATTGGAATGACAACTTCTGCACGCGGTAACGTTGACCAATCCGGCATCGTAAGTTCTCAATGTTTCCATCGAACTCGCGGTGTTTCCATAAACTGCGGAAGCGTCTAGAAAAGACGACGCGAGGTTCATCTGGTTGCGAAACTCTAAATCAAAATAAAATTTTGTAATTAATTACTTTTCATAAAATATATATAATTGTATTTCTGCTCAAAAAAATATTTAATGACTTACTGAAGCCGCATTGTTCTTCATCAATTGACGGTAAAGTTCTTAGGTACTCGTTGCACTCTCCATTTCCAAATTGGGTGTAGCACTCTGGGTTTTTTGTTTTCTTGCCGCTGCAACAATTTTGGCTGAGCATGTTGCCGGTGCTAGCCAAATCGTGGAGAAGTAATTCACTCCAAGCGCCCAGCAGAGCCGTGACCGATTCATGTTCTCGCGAACTGCGGCGGCGGAATGTGCGGAAGATTTCGTTGGGATTCGTTAATGGTAGATGAGATGATTTTGATATTCTTGGACTTGATTTACCTGAAATAAATCATAAAATCTAAATACAATTTACTTCATAAACTATTTTTTTTTAATAAAAACTAGATACAATTAAACTGAACCATTATGATTTAAATATAATATCTTATTCAAAATCAATTTAGGCATAACCTCTTTTATTCAGTAGTGGTTAAAGGAAATAGGGGTTTGGCTAAAAATATTTAACTTTTATTATTCTAATAAAGAATCAATTTAGCCTTAACCTCTTTTAGTTTAGTAGTGCTACAAGATACTTTAAGTTTGGCAAAAAATATTTTTAAATTAGTGTTTCATTAAAGTAAACAACACATACCATCGCTGTATTCTGGTGATAATAGCCTAAGGAATGGTGCACCTCTCGTACCCCAATTCGAATGTCTGATATTATTACATTCGCCAGTCGCTTGCCTAAATTTACTAGGAGGACACGGTGTGGTTTCCTTCTTGAAACAAACAGCACCACTACCGGGTGCTTCTCTTTCCGCTGAGAAGGCGTCTTGTACCGTTTTCCTCAGTTCTATAGGTAGGTAGCTCGTGTACTCGGTAACGTTAAAAGATTCCTCTGAAACCACATTGGCAGCGAAGCACACCAGCAAAACGGTTCTGAAAAAAGATCGCATTGATTTAATACACATTCAAAAATAAAATACGTGAAAAATATACTCAATTTTGTTGTTTAATTAAAAAATCTATAATATCTAAGCATACTCTGGTCTATCATATATTTTGGTCATGTAATAATTTTGGACATCAAATAATTAAATAAGTTATTTTCTTTAAATCTTAATCTTTAAAAAACAATTGCTTAAAAGCATTCAATGTCATTATCAAATTAAGCTTTCTTGAGTAACCTAACGTATTTTTATTTGTTCATTATCACTACTAATTAATCGGCCTTCAGAGTTTCTCAATGAGAATCGATTTTATCACAACCAAAGCAAACATTTTCTTTTGATACCTCAGAAGGTTGTTTCCATTCCGAATGTAAATATTTCGTCATTATTATTAAATGAAAGTCGATAAAAACTGTATAAAAACGATGGAATTGGCAAATCGTGTTAAGAAAGTTTTCTAGGAATTCATGAATTTGTCAATCCACTGTCTGGGTTTGATGCTCTTGGGCGGGGAAAGTTGCACTTCCTGTCGTTAGATCAGACGGGACGGGAAGGTACTGATTACATTTCATAATACCTAAGAATTTCACTTACGGAGAAAAATCATATGAGTTGAGTAACACAGAGCGTGCGTGAAGTGTGCGCAATATGAACGTGTCCAAATTTGGATTTCCTCGTCGATTTGCACATTCATGAATAACAAATTGATTTATTTATAACGGCGTTAATGATGAAATGTACATTTATTATAAAACGAAGGATAATCAATATGTTTTAAAAATTTTTATTCAAATTGTTTGTTTTCAATTTTTTTACTTTCTTGTTTAGATAAATGTAATGATTCGAGTTGGAACTAATTTTATAGATATAATATGAAAAAAATAATTATTAAAACTTTAAAAAAATTTAAATCAGCTTAAATGAATAATTTGCAATAGTAAATTTAGCATAATATTACTACAATCATATTTTTTAAGGTTACATTTTCACTAGGTGCAATTTATATTATAATTTCAACTTATTTTATTGCTGTTGAGCATTTTTATTTCTTGCAAAAAAATAACAGCAGGTATTACAATTTCATTCTGCGTACAATGACTGTCACTATTTCCTTTGACATGAACTTTCTTCTTGACTATTACCCAATAGAAAAAAGTTCTAAACAATATAACGAAGAAGTAATATCCAGGGGAAAGTTCCGTGGAACTCTTAATTTCTATTAAAAAAACGAATCCACGCGGCAATTTGCTCTTTAGCTCGTAAATTACGAAAGCATGTAATCGAAAGGCAATCTCTTCCTCGTCTGATTTCTGTATTCCGGTAACGTAGCAATTATCATTCGTAATCCATATAAGGATAAGCATATGGAATAATATATTTTATTATTTTTTATACAAAAACGAGTTTTGTAATACGTTATCGGCTTAATAACAGGACCGTTTTTTAAATAAAACACATTTTGGTTAATTGAGTATTGTTTAACCTTGGTAAATTAAATTTTGAAAGCTCGGTCGCTATCATTGAGGTAAACAAAATGTTAAGATAAAATACTGTAGATATAAATTGTGATAGTTAAAATTGATTTTTACACAAAATAGTTTACACTCTTATCAGTCATAAAATATAAAGCAACTATTTACACTCTTATAAAACAACTCCAAAATCTACATCAACTATTTAATAAGGGTATAGAGTGCTTTATTATACTTTCTGTTTTATTAGCCTTTTAAAGTTAAGCAATTATATATAAGGTTAATGTCTTTTTAATACTTTCTTAAGAAATTTGAACACTTGAAACAGCAAATAGAAGAAATGTAAAAAAGGCCATCATATTGACTCTATCTTTATCATTTAGTGAAACAACTGGAAATGTGAGTACAAACATATCCATCATCGTCGACTGCAAGTATAGCTTGATACATCATGTCGTCGCTGTTTTTGTAGATAAATATATTTATCGAAGTTCGTCCAGAATTTTATTAGATACCAGTGCTAGAAGTAATATTATTTATCCAGATGGTTTATCAAAACCACAGACTTTTCGACCAATGACCATCAAAATTTCTATTATTTACTATTAGCAACAGCTAATTTTAATACTAATTTAAACTATTGTATAGTGGCTTTGAAGATGAATTGATCGTAATGGATGTCATTAATGCCAAAGGCTCCTAAAAATAGAATCTTGAATGTTAAAAAGTCAATTTGTAAGTATATGTAGGCCGAAAATATTCCTAATAAAAGTTTAGAACTAGAATAGTCTGAATACAGAAATGATCGGTTTTTCTTTTTACGTGGAAAGATTAAAAATTAGTGCGCATGACATAAACTATTCATGAGGCATCTATAATACCAACTGGAAATTGGAAAATTAAATTTAAGGAAAATGCAGTAAAACCTTCGTACATAATATAAACAATAAATACACGAAAGGAATCGTTCCTGATGACCAGATAAATAGCAGTATCTTTCGAACAAGTATAAAATGGTCTACAAACAGCATTTTTAATTAATTGTATTTTGTATCATTGATTAGAGAAGATTAACTGGAATTAAGTTAGAACAATTGAAGAGATGGAAGTGCGGTAGAAAAGTAGAAAGAAGAGATGGGGATAGATGCGCTTGGTTCGATTAGGACTGCCGGGACGCAAAAAGGGAACTAATGAAGACTTTGAGGGAATGAAGCTTGGGCAGAGGAGATGAGAGATAGGTGGTGGCAGCGAGGACTAAGTACCCTAAAGTGTGCGAAAAATGAAGATGCAGGCCTTGGAATAAACTACTAATCAATTGAAAGGAATGACAAGGAGATATATGGTCTTTTAAAAAGAGGTGAGAGCAGGCAACATATAGGAGTATCTCTACAAAAATGAACAGAGGAATGCAGTGTAATGAGTGAAGAGCCAAGTAGGGTAGGGGAACAAGAGTCGATTGAGGAAGTTCAGAGTTTACGTAGGAGAAAATAGAAGAAAAAAAACATTTGATGAGTTGAAGGCTGGGAAAGCTGCTGAGCTGAACGGGTTAAAGGCAGAAATGTGGAAACATATAGGAAAGGAGGGAAAGCAGAAGTTAGGAGAGTTGCTGACTCAAATGTGAATAGGAGAAGCAGATTTCCCAAAAGCATGGCGTATGGGACTTATACTATTTGTATACAAAGGTGGATATACATTAAATGTAAAAATTATAGAGGGATTCAATTATGTGTACCGGGTACAAAATTGTGATGACGGTGGTACAGAATAGACTGGAAAAGGAGGTGGAAATCAATGGAATATTGCCGGAGAGTTTTAGAAAAGGGAAGGGAACAAGGGATAAAATCTCTACAGTGGCAAGGATTAGGATTGTGGAGAGAGTGTTGGAAGAAAGAAGCAGTATGTACGCTGTTTTCCTGGAATTTAAAGCAGTGTATGATACTGTAGTAAGCAATAGATTAGTATAGTGTTTGAGAAGGAGAAAAATGAGGACAGGAATGATGGAATGGTGAAGAAGGGAGTATGAGGAAATGTGAGTGAGTGTGAAAGTGGGAGTGAATGTGTTTGAAAGGTTTAGAATTTTGACGGGGGTGCAACAGGGCTGTTCTTTGAGCCCATTACTGTATAACATATATACTTGTAAGAAGTTTTAAGAAAAAGGAAAGCGGGCAGGGCAGTGATTGGAAAAACAGAGAGATGCTGGCGTATGCGAATGATGTGGTTTTTTTGGTAAGAAACTAAGGGGTGATAAAAGAGGTAATGCGATTTAGGAAGCGTGAAGGGGAAGGAAGAGTGGGTACATTGGAATGGAAGAGATTATACGGTGAACACGCCAATGGATACAAGGGAAAGCCAGAAATGCATGGGATAATGAGGAAAACTGGGAAAAATGGTTCTCTAGCAACTTTCAATTGGCGTGCAAGCTGTGGGATGCATTTTAAAGCCTATTTTCCTGTATGGGGTAAAAATTTGGGGAATAAGGAAGTATGAATGAATTGAGAGAGAGTAGTGGTTGTTCTTGAAGCAGATTCTGGAGGTTGAAAGATCAACGACTGGGTACATTCTGTTTCGGAAAACAAATAGAATGAGTATGCATGAGGAGGCAATGGAGATAGTGGTATAGTATGAGATTGGTGAAAGAGGTATGGAGCACGTGCATGAGAATAAAGATGTATGAAAGGGCAGGAGTGTCCGAGAATATTGAAGTTGAGATGCAAGAGGAGCTCATACAATCCAACGAATGAAAGGTCGCAGGTGTATGGGAGGGTGCTAGGATACTTGACATAATAGTGTCTTCTCAAATGTAGAGAACTTGTTATTCTAATAAGGGGTTTTTTGTATCATTCAGAGAAGTAGTTGTTTCAATAAGTGATTTGTGTTGTAGCCTTAGTAAGACACATTGTTGCAGATTTACGAAATGTTTTTGTGTTTTTCTAATTATTAATTGTATTTTGTTTAATGTATTCAAAACTTATTCTAAGAAGTAGCAAAATACATTTTGGTAGAATAGATATATGTAGGTCTAAATAAATACAGCGTATTACTCGGCAGTTCTTCTCGTACTTCTAAAAGAGCTCGTTACTAAGTTTCACCTTTAAGCATTTCAAGGAAGTTGAATTTTATCAAACCAAACAAAAATTTAAAAACTTAAATAAAAAATATATCATCTTAGTTTAATTGTATTTCATTCAGTATAACTAAAATTAATTACAGATTATTTAGAATATGTTATCTTATTTCCATCGTACAAAATAATAGCTTGACATAACATAGTTTCTGTATAATACTGCCGGTCAAAAAAATGTTAATAGTAATTGGAAGGAAATTAAATTAAGTCAATTTTGCATGTTTGAACTCGTCGTCAATGATAATAATAGAGATCGGAAAATATCCGTAGACTATTGATATATGAATAATATTATGTATATTTAAAAAAAGAATACTGCTAAAATATTATCTGCCTAATTCATTAATATTGAGATAAACTGCTGCAAAAAATGGAACAGAAAAATTGGATATATGAATTAAAAATGATAAATTAAAAGACCTAATAATAAATTACTAAAACTGAATTAAAATTAAGGACAAAATCGTTCAATACAGAAGTAACACCGAACCAATTCAACCACTAGAAAACTGCCTCTAGGTAAGAGTGAACAAATTTAGGATCTTACAGGTCATAGAGATAGAGGTTATTATAGCGCCATCAAATAGACCATGGTTCCGCTAGTTGTGTTGGCAAAGAAATAGGATGAATCGACTTATTTTTATCTTTTCGACACTTTATTTACCAATATCTAAGAGGATATTTGTAGCTCTTGACGACCGAGAAAAGACATCAATTATAATGAGAATAGAATAACGGAATTTGGTTTATGACTGCGAAAAAAGAGACAATACTAAAAAGACTTTTCTAAAAGTGTACTTCGATGATATAATCTTGATGAAAAAATCTTCTGATGATCATATTAAGATCTAAGAAGATTTGTAATATAGCGGTTACAATATTCCTGGTTTCAACGCATCCCAAAAAATGTCACCCATTAAATACTGTATTTCCCATACCCAAGACACATTGTGCTGAGTGAAAATTATGCATGCAATGTGCAAAAGGTCACAACGGCAATAAAATTATCGGTTTCAAAGGATTTACATTAGCTTTAATGTCTATATATATATATCTATTATTAATGACAAGTTGTGGAATTTTGTAACATCCCTAAACAGTTAATTCATCTCAGGGGGCGTTCCTAAATTGAAGAATGCATCAGTTATCTGTTACCACATAGAAAACTCGTCTTATATACTATGCCAGTAATTGCAGGAATTTTAAATCCAGGATAGACTAGAGAAGGCAATCAGTTTGTTTCGTAAAACCTTGTCTAAACCAGAGAGAAATACTGTGTGTGCTTAAGTAGTAGTACAAGTATAGTAGAACATTTTAAAAATGTCGGAAGAAAATTCTTACAGTTCATCAACCTTAAAGAAAATGTCGCACTATTTTGCAGTGACGAAAAATTTTATATTTCAAGACGACATCTCGTAAGAGCTTCATCATTACAATCCTGATAAACTCGAAGAATTTAAAATCAATATTGGAGTTTTTTTCCAGAATTGAATTTATACTGGGCTCAGTGAGATTTTCTTGTTTTTTTTTTTCTTGTTTTGGACGACTGACACCTGAAGTAAATCGACCACAATGGCCTAAACTCTACTGCGGAAGTAGAATAACTCAACGGTTTATGCTAATAATAAATAAGACAATGGAGCAAAATATAAAGAATTTATGGCTCAACACTCCCTAGTATTCAAAAGTTTAAATTAAGAATAATAACAGTTTCTGTTTGTACCTTGACCGGTAAATTGTATGTGTAGCATACAATTTTTGAAGAAATTGTTTTCACTGTTTTATGAACTATCATTAAAATCAATAAAGTACGGAATAAAACAAACTCCACGTGTATTTCTACAACCTAAAAAATTAAAAATTAAACACATATAATAATAATTAGAAGGATGATTAAACACTTCATTTGTTTCACTATTTTTACATTTGAAATAAAACAAAGTGTTTAATTAACCTTCTAATTAACATAAAAATGTTTCACCACGTGTTAAGTGAGAATTTAATTCATCGTATATGTACATCTAATATTGTCTTAATCTTTTTTATCTAAACCAATCTCAGATTAAATTCGTAATATCCATCTTTCTAAGTACACAATTAATAAAAATCTAGATAAGTTCTTAAATAACTAGTTTGGAAAGTTATTTAATTATAATTATTTAGGTCAAAAAAGCAGAAAATTTATTTTTACACATTATAATTAAATTTGCAAGTGTTTACTTCATTATTCAAATTCGAATGTCCTAATTATGAAGGCCGTATATGTGTCTTAAAATGTACTAACTACGCTAATTTTTCTAACTAAGCAAATTTTGAGAACGTGACAAGTACTTTGATAAGTAATAAAAAAAATTATTAATTGAATTATCAAAAAAACATGTAAAATTTAACTTTTTATAGGCACAAACAGTTTTTTAGGCAACATTAATGATTAAAAGTACTAGTATTTTGGACATCATCAAAATAATATCCTACCACTCGATCTAATTTCGAGTCCTTGGCATTTAAAAGAAGCATCATCCACTTTGCTCTTCAAAACGATACTACATTTATAAAATTAAGACCATATTATCTATTTACTTATGCTTATATGTTTATAAAATTTCAATATGTTATAACTTGTAAAAAGTTATTTAAGTCTAAATAGATAGAAACTACTTCTATATTTTATTATTATAGTTTTGTTTTTTATTAACCTCAATAATCAAGCTCTTTAAATTTTAAGCATTATCATAATAATCATCTCAATACTATCACTTTTTGTAAAACGACTGGACCAGAATTTCTGCATTTCAACGTACGTCGAAAGCCAGCGAGGATGATAATTTCTTTTTTACGGACCTTATGATGTCACCCGTACGTGAGGCCACGTCCATGCGATGAATGCACTACGGTCTCGTCAAAACTTTCACTTCCAACTTTCGTTCGCAATGTAAACATCCGGCCGCGGAGCAATTGCGCGATCGCATTTTGGCGCTCGCGCGTTGCGCAACGCTAATTGCTCTTCGGAAAGCGTCGTGACCTTGACTGTGTCTTTTTTTTTGAAATTTTGTCCAAAGCATTTTTGGGTGTTAAATGTCAACGTTTTTCGTCGAGGAAGTTGAAGGTAAAACCACCAAAGCGACACAAACACATAAAGGTCAACTTGTCAGCTGTTACTGTCGCAGTTGGTAATTGTTGCTGGAATTTTTCGCAGATCCGATCTAAGGAATTTTGCCGGGATGTACGGTCACGTTTTTGGAATTAAATTAGATTGAAGCGCGATGGAGGTTTTGCATAATCTAGCCAAGGATAACTGTGCTTGAGTAGAACAAGGTGACGTCAGTGTTTTGCATCTCTCTGGTCGTTCGTTTAGCTAGAGGTTTATGACGAAATGTGGTTTTTTACGTAATGCAGGTGAATTTTTTAAATTCCGTTAACTGCCAATGATATTTGTTATCAAATTAAATAATTATTTTTATACTATAATATATAATATTGTAGGAAAATACGACAACCAAAGAAGTGAATATGATTTTTCAACATATAACATCCTCATCAGTTAATATAGGAAAACACTTAAATAAGCAGCCAATATTCTCTATTAAAAAGGGGACATGAGAACCGAATAAGAGGAAATATTTAAAAAAAATGTGACGTCAAAGAGGATACCTGCTTCCTCAACATCATGGCAAACGAAGGACTGGAAGAACATAATTTGTTATTGTAAACTTTCAAGAAAGAAGACCCAGGACAATAAATAAATATATAGGCCGAAAGAGCCAAACAGAAAAAAAAAACTTTATATAAATATACACACTAGAATATAACTTTGCATGATAATATTAAAAATTTTAATTTTTTCACTTTCTAAAATTTTTCTGTGAAAGGCTTTAAACTTCTTTATCGGATTATGCAATCTGAATTTAAAATTCTTAACAGGCTGCTTTAGAAAATTTTATTTTTATTGCTACATATTGTCTTAAGCCTATTTTTGGAAATATGAAAATTTTCACGAAATTTAAAAATATAACATCTGAATTATGAATTTATCAAATTACTTATAACTGATTAGTACTTATTAATTTAGAATACCCCAAGATAATAATAGCAGCAGTAATATTTTGCATTTTAGTGGTTACTAAATAATTTAATTATATTTATTATAAGATAATTTACCTGAAAACTCTCGAAGTTATTCAAACCCTAAGCAATATTACTAGTAAAAATGTAATTAGTGTTTTTCTTTTACTTCATTAAACTATTACATGTTGTGGTTAACCACTTTATGAGTTTTCCATCGGTTTATAATTTTTCTTTTGCATTTTTTGTAGGTTTGAGTACGTCATGTTTATAAACAACGTTTGCTAGTTATTAAATCTCCACCTAAAGGATGTATTGATATATAAAAAATGTAAATATTTATATTTGTACTCGAATAATTAAAAAAATTCTGACAAAACAGTAATAAATATTCTTCTAAATATGAAATTAAATAAAGCGTTAGTTAATATTTTTTATAATTCTTACATTGTTTTGATAATTACTAAAAAAGTAACGTTAATTAGCTTCGTAAATTAATAATAATAATAACTAATGCAAATTGGTTTAGTAAAACGTCGACTTTAATACCTAATTTTTAGTATTTCTATAAGTAAAGATTGCATATTAGATAATCTACAAATAAATATCTATTGACAATATATATTTAAACAATTTGTTGTTGTTTGAAAATCTTTCACCTAAATTATTTATTTAACTGCCTATAATTAATCACAACTATTTCGAATACAATTGATGATATTTATTCTAGTAGATGCAATAATATTTATTTATCAGTTACCAACTTTTTATAAAACTTTGTAATTTTGATATAATTTCCTTTTTTTAAGCTATCCAAATAGGAAGTAATATTTCTTGTTAAAAACAGTGAACAATATTTTTTTTAAATTTTAATTGACAGATTACATTTTGTTGTTTGGTACTTTATGAGTTGGCCATTAGTTTGATTTGAATACGTCATTTTTATTAACAATATAGCATTTACTAAATTTGGTGAAGAAAAACACTTGTTATATTCCATGTATATATTCCCAGTTTATGACCTCACATTTGAATAACTTTTACAGTGAACTGTTAAGTTCGAAACACGTGTCAGGAAACTGAAAATATAAACATGGAACATAAAGAGTGTTTTTCTTCACCAAATTTATATATTCGGTTACATGAACAATGTAGCGTAAGCATCAATTATACTATCTTTAAGGAAGATAGAAATCATTGTTCTAGTAACAAAACTCGTGGTGGTGGTGTTCTAATCGCTGTTTATAACAACTTTGTTAGTGAACGTTTTTGTATTTTATGTAATTCTGTAGAACTGTTATTTATTCGCTAAAGCTGGTAGTTGACGCAGTTTACATAGCACCAAATTTCCCAATTGAATTATGTTAGAGAGTCGAATAACCAAAATTCTTTTCCTGAAACTTTGTATCTTAATGACATTACTAGCAGGGATGGTCAGGACTGTAAATCTTTTTAAAAACTTTTTTTCGTCTGTATTTACTCAAGATATTCCTGATGGTATGCCGTTAGTTAATGAAAAATTTAGTAGTTAATGATGTTGCATGGTACATCACAAAAAATGAAATTTATGATCCAATCTATGAAATTCAGCAGCTCTTGCGATCCTGCTGGTATCCTATCTCACTCTCACGATGCCATCACTATTACTTTTTAACTCTTCTTTGGTATATGGTAGCTTTCCAGAATAATGGAAAAAAACATATCTAAGACCAATCTTCAAATCAGGTAGAAGGTATGACATTAGTAATTACAGATGAATTGCGATTCAGTCTTCATTTCCAAAACTATTAGATAAGCTAATATTCGTTTAATTAGCTTGGTCAACAAAACATATTCTAATAAATGAGCAGCATGGTTTTTGTAATGTTCGATCGACCACTTCCAACATAATGATGTTCCAGGATTATACAGTGAGATCGTTTAAGAATAGCTTCTCAATTGATTTTATTTATTTAGAAATGTCAAAGGCATGTGATAAGGTTTGCCACGAAATTCTATGATTTAAATTAAAATCTTTACCTCTCTATTATAACAGGTGAGGCAAAAGTCCCGCTACCATTTTGATTGCTCGCCATCTTGGTTCTGTGACGTTTAGCTCAGTTTCGCTTTAACCATTGTGTTGCGTAGACATCCAAATTTTATTATGGATAAATATACGCCACAAAAACGAGCAGAAATAGTGATAGTAATATTTATTGAAAATAATCGTTCCATTATTGCAACTCAACGGAAATTGCGTCAAAAATATCCTAATCGTTCAGTGCCTCACAAAACCACAATTTCTCGTTTACATACGAATTTTCGACAATATGGTATGACAGCAGACTGGCCTCGTTCTGGAAGACAACGGACGTCTCGCAAAGCTGAAAATGTGGCTCTGGTGCGCGTTAGTGTTGCAGAGTCTCCAGAAACATCTCATTCGGAGACGTGGTTCCCAGTTACACATTTCTGCGAATTTTGAAAACTGATTTGAAAATGTTCCCGTACAAAATTCAGTTAGCCCAAAAATTGCTACCAAGAGATCATGATCAACGAGTTGAGTACAGTAATGCAATCCTAAGACTGTCTGGTGAAATTGAAGATTTTTCGTCTAAATTGGTTATGAGCGATGAAGCCCATATTCTTCTCAGTGTCCAATAAACAGAACAGTCGGTTTTGGGGAACACACAATCCTCAATTAATTCATGAAACATCATTGCATCTACTAAAAACAACTGTACTAATGATGTTTCCAGCATGAATACCACATTCATGCTGGAAACATCATTGGTCCCTATTTTATTGAAAATGGCCAAGGTGTTCATGTGAATAAGCCCCAAACGATTCAACATCTTAAAGACAATATCCGTCACGAAATTGAAGAAATACAGCCCGATATGTTGAAAGATGTCATGAAAAATGCCCTAAAAAGAGCCGAAAGTTGCATAGCGAATCGCGGTCACCATTTAGCCGATATAATTATCCAATCATAACGAAAAAAAATGTAAAGACCAAATAAACTTTTTATGAAAACCAAACTTAATTATCTTTTCTTTGAGCAAAGTTATAGGCAATCAAAATGATAGTGGGACTTTTGCCCCACCTTGTATCTTGGCTACAAAGTTTTATGTCTAATCAATGCGCAAAAATTAGAAATTATCTCTCAAACGCTTTCTTGGTCCCATCTGGTGTTCCGCAGAGATCTTAATGCGGCCCCTTACTATTCCTTTTATTTATCAATGATCTTAATAAATATATCATTCACTATTTTTTTGGTTGCAGACGATCTCAAAATGTTTAAAGAAATACGCACTATCAAAGTGATCTATGTCTAGTACCTGATTGGTATCATTCCAATTTCAATCTGAATCAAATGTCACGTTGACAGAATATACACATTATTTTACATATTGAAATATTCATTAATTTAATTGAAATAGTATTTCATTAAAGTAACAAATGAGCTTAAAAGCTTAATAATAGCCGCCGGAAGAACATCAACGATGGATTCTTCGCGAGAATAGGCTGAATGGGTCAGAGTGGAAGAACATTTCGAAGAAATGAACTCCGCCCGGGTCTCTTCAATTTAAATTACAGTAATAATATTTATAGTAGTATGTATTTTAGATTAATTTTAGAAGAGAAACAAAGCAAACAATAAACAATAAATGTAACTGCATTACCTTTTCTCGTAAGAAATTTACGATCAATTTCAATTATATGATTGAAAAAAGACGATAGCAAAACTAATTTAATTAAAGACTTGGGTATTTGGTACAGTCAAAAATTTAACTTTGAGCATCATATTAAGTTGATATGTAACCGCGCATCAAAAATGCTTGGATACATTAAGCGGAAATCTAGCGATGTGTCGACCTCTTCTTTAAAACTTATATACTTTGCATGCGTTCGCTCTCACCTTGAATACGCGTCTTGTATATGGTCACCTTATCAACAAACGTATATTAAGAAAATCGAGACTATTCAAAATAAGTATATTAAATATTTAAGATCTAAACCAAATTTTAATTCCAAATAATTATTTTTTTTTAAATATAAGGCTTAATCGCATTGTTTCGGAGCGAACTTCACTCTTAAGACTCATAATCTTTATATATTCTAAAAGCTAGGTAGTTTCATTTATTCGACGTAGTAGCTTTAAGTTGAAGCACTTTCAAATTTCAAAGCAAAAGGTAGATACATTAATGCCTTAAAATTAAAAACTGCTGAACTAATTATAAAGTATTAGAGTATGAAAAGAAACAATTAATTAATAAAATGTGTAAAATGGAATATAAAAACTTTACAGAAAAGGAGAATAATTTTAAAGATTGAGGAAATAACATAACAAATCTATCTTGTGCAAATAACATTCTAGATACAGGCAAAAAACATAAGACTATCCAAGAAGATAAATTATCAGCAGAAATCAAAGATGAAAAAGAAATATAATTCCTAAATGTAATTATAAAAAGCTTGAACTACGTACTAAAGAAAAAACAAACGAACTAATAGTAAATCAAACAAATGACAAGAATGTGAGAAAGAGATAGAAACAATTAATAAAATAATAGTAAACGTCAATTTGCAAAATTTTGATCTAGAAAGCCAATAAAGGGAATTAATCCATTTCTTAGTGCAAAATGGCAAATAACAACTTGTGAAATTGAATGAAATCAGTTCTACGTGATGTTACGGTTAGGAGTTTATACAGTCACGTTGATGACTGTGATTTGCTTATCAAACGATTAGAAAATGATGCATTTGTAAAACAGATCACTGGAGATGAGAAATGGATTATTTACAAAAATGTTATATGCAATCGATCATCAAGTAAAAATAGATTTTCACCAAAGAAAGATGAAAGGTGGTAAAATTTCAAAGAAATCGCATTTTTAAGCTTCTACATAACAACAAAATGATTTTGAAAAAATTTGAAATGCAGTGTATCTCTGCTGAACAATTTGAATGATTCAGTTGAACAGAAAAGGTTAGAACTGTTCAATAGATCAGTAGAAAAGGTATAGTATTCCACAAATAAAATGCGAAATTTCCTGAAACTTGACAAAAGCACTTCCGTAAAAATGTTTTTAAAATCTGACACTTTTTGGTTATTATTTATTCCGGTCTACATTTTTTTAGAAAATAAAATCTTTCCTTTATATTAGTATGTCAAACTTCACCTTGGTCAGTTTTTAGTCAGCAAAAAACAAACGTTTTATAAGCATGAAAATATATAATTTAATACAACATTTTTTCCTTAAACTTCCTTAATTTTTATAAAAACATTCCAAATTAATTAGAAAAAACACGAAAATATTTTCGTTAAATCTACAACTGTTGTAGATGTTTTAATTTTAATTCCAATATTTTTGAAAATTTTTAATAAAGTAAAATTAAATGGTCTGAAATTAATAATAAAGTAATAATAAAAACGCATTTAAAATCCTTTCTTCGCTGTTTTTATTTAAGCACTAGATGTACATTTCGGATACTATTTGTAACAACAGCGAAGAAATGAATTTAAAAGCGTTTTTATTATTAATATAATCTTCACATAACTCAATAATACATACATATTAATAATAAAGTAACATAATAATTGTCTTGTAGTATATTGATTTATATCAGTTATTATATGTTTATTAATCCATAAATAAAATAAAAGATAAATTACTACCAATAGATTTTCTGACAATACTTCCTTGTGTTGCATATTTTATTTATCCGTTCTGAATATATCTTTTATTTCCTCAACATAACGAACGGTTTAAAAAGTTTTGAGTAGATTAATATATTTATATTTTTATGCCTAATTTATACAACATACGTTGTCAACTCTGTTCTCAGCTTTCTTAAAATATGCATCTAACAGAAAATTAATTTAAATAAATATTCTCATGTATGCATTTTTTAAAAGAAGAGGAGTATAATTGGTAACTTATGTTGAATGAATTATACATAAGACATAACGAACATGTTAGGAATGTTTTATTTTAATCATCCACTAATTTATTCGCATTATAAGTCGTTGTTTTCTGACAATATCCAAATAAGTATGCTAAATATGATATAAAAGATCGGTTGTTGACTTTTACACAATGTTTTATCCCTTAAACAGTAATGAGTGATACCGAATATGATTGTACTATCATTTATCTTAATTTATTCCAAATATGCAGGAATTTTATCTTTTGTAATACTAGAAACATTATTAAATGCTTCTACTTTTAAATACAAAACAAATGTACCTACATTTTGTAATTGTGCTATTTTTGTGTTAAACTAAACATTTATGATATCTTGTATTTGTTTTCCAATTATCACTTGGAGAAACATCATGTTAATAATAGGTAGTTGATTAAAAATTCACTTGGTTCGTTCCACTTTTTTATTTATAATAATCAATATTAAAATATAAAATAAAGTGAAACGAACCAAGCGAATGTTTAATCAACTACCTATTATAAATATTCTAATATTACAATAGATTTAAAACATATTTCTCATTGAAATAATACTATAAACGACAATTAAGACATAAATAATTTAAGGCCTTCTTTGGTCAAGGAAGAAGTTATTCATGGATTACATCCAATATGAGCTAATCGCTATACAGGTAAACATGACATTAAACTGGTAGTACTCACACGCACGTAATTGATTAAAAACTTAATGAATCTTTACAATCAATTAACAATATTTAATTAAACAACCTCGGCGACCTTTCAAACGCAGTATTTTTTGTAGGTTCAATCGGAAAATTAATAAGATTAAAATACATTCACTTCGACCGTGAAACAACGGATTCAAGAGCACCATAATTATCATCACCTTGATTAATGTGATTCGCTTTTATGAAACGGTTACCTAAATGGTTTGTTAAAAGGATAATGAGCGAGGCGCACTTGATCCTCATCGATTGACCGAGTGGTCCAAATACACGGGAGTTTCTCTCGTAAAGGTGATGTCATCGTCGAAAATTTCGTAAATTCTGTTTCGAAAATTGCCTAGGTTTGCGTACGCCGTGAACCCGGATCTTTCCCGACCGACGACAACAGAAGAGTCACGAAAACAACACGTACGTACCTTGGCAACAGCGAATCCGAGAGAACAAACAAGATTTTGCATCATCTCTATCTAGCCACGTTAATTAGCCTAGCTCATTAATTCGATACGTTCCAAATTGTTGCTTCTGTGCAAAAAAATAATAATAAAATTGGCAGAATCACGCGGAAGTGCCAATTAGTTGCAATGGGTTGTTTTTCGTCTTGTAGGTTAAGTGTTCATTCATATTAATACTATAGTGGAATTCATGATTCAGCGTAGATTTTGATCATGGTTCGTGGAATGTTAATGCTACTCACGTGCCATCACGTGATATCACGTGTGGAGATGATTTATTAAACTTAAAAACAATTTATTGAAGTACATCGTTGGGTTAATCATTGGCCATTAATTATAGATGTAGTATTCAAATTGATGGCTTTCAAAATGTCTGGTGAGAGGATGGAAAAATCGTTTATTTTCATGTGATTATCGCCATATATCATTATACTAAAGTCCACTTTTATAAGGTATCAAACCTAATCAAGATATTTGATTATAGATCTCTACTTGTTTCAAGGAAAATAATATCGTAACAAATTTTTAAGTATATAAAATAAATATTTTATGCTTAGGTATACTTTATAATCTATGAAATATAAACCCAAAATTATTATTAAAGATTACTTGATTATTAAAATTGCTAAATGCTTTCAATCTACAATATTTTAATTCTAACAAATAATAATTCGAGCTATAATTCAAAATAGAACAAAACAGTTTTTTGTTCTAAACTTTTATATAATAATAATTTCGACAACTGTTTGATAATGACAAGCTAACGGTTTTATTCAAGTGCAACTGAATATAAGTACGATTTTGATGTGAATATGAGAATTGTTAGAAAGGCAACAATAAACAAATGTAAATTATGTTTGCAAATATGGCAGAGAAACTAAAAGAAAATAGGAAAACTTATTCAAATATTTGTAACAAATAACAAAGAAAATTATGTTTAGGTAGTTCAAGTGGGAATTTACAAACTATAAAAAAACACAACAAATGGTTTTGTTAATAAATTATTAATTTCAAAATAACAACAACAAATAATCAAGAACTTTCCGTAATATGTAAAGGAATCAAACGATATATACCATATGTGAAAGGAAACAAGAAGTAATGACATAACAATTGTTAGACTTTAATTATGCTAATAAATTAAGGCGAGCATAAAAGAAACACTGACTATGCTTTTATGACGAAAAATAAAAATCAAATTGTAATATACTATAGTTTAAAATAAATATAATAAAATATAAATAACTTACTCAAGTATGTACGGCAACTGACATAAGAAAGAAATATAATCGACTGAAGGTCTGAATTTATACCTGAGATGGATTAATGAATTCTACAGAAATCATTTAGTTCGTTGTAGAAAATTAAATAATAAATTTAAAAATACGAAAGCATTTCGTGAATCTACAACAGTGAGTCTTTTTTCATGTTATAGTCATATTTAAACAATCTAAAATAAATTTTATCAATTAATTCCTAGATGGATTATTAGATTGGTTTGAGATAATGAAAAGAAATTAGACAGGCCAAGAAGTTATGAATGCAGATAAAACAACTATAAAGAATAAGTGACGCAAGACAAAAAAATAAGAGAAGTTACTGGAAAAATAAAAAATAAAACTCCTGCAACAATAATAGATAAAAACAACCGAATCATCTTGTATCCTGAAGAACTGAAGATGTTCTGGCAAAACTTCATACAAGAATTATTCAAAAGTACAGAAACATGAGAATTTAAAATAACTAGAGAGCTAGCAACTATCGTAGTATTCCCAAAAAATAAGCAATAATATCCTACTTTAACCCATCCAAATATCTTCTGCAATTTGCAGATGATACGGCCTTGATCACACATGCTCCTACACTATCAAAAGCCCTTCAATTCCTTCAAGAGCTTATTGACTTCCCTTTGACGATAGTTTGCAAAATGGCGCATTAAAATCAATCCCCACAAATCACAACTCCTAATTCCTTACCATCGCACCAATAATTCACCTCATAAAGTCTTTATTTCCCAAACTATGATCCCTCCTTCAGTTTCCGTTAAATACCTGGGCATAACCATAGATCAAAAGATCAATTTCAAAAAACACACTGCTGCAATAAAAAATAAAATAACTTCTAGGGCAAAATGCTTTAGAAGCTTAACCTACAAGAACAATGGAATTAATACTAGCACAGCTGTTAGAATTTATAAAATGATTTGTCGCCCACTACTGGAATATTTTTGTGCCCTCTATACCAATCCCAACAATCCAACCTCCCGTAATATTGAAGTTAGCGAGCGAGCATCCCTCCGTACCCTAATCAAACTCCGACATCCTCTTAATCCTCTACACGATCCATCTAATCAGCTCGTCTATGACACCACTTTAGTTATCCCTATCCTAGAACGCCTTCGATTCCTATCAGAAAAATTCTCCAAAAATCCTTTCAACTTTCACATATTATCCTTATATTGTATTCAAGATTTGAACAAATCACAATTCGGCTTTCATGAGGGCATGAGGAACAGAGAGGCCTTTTATAGTATAACTGTTCTCTTCCAGAAGTATAGAGACCATCAAAGAAATACATAAATGCCGCTTTCAGAGATTATGAAAAGGCTTTTGATCAACTTTCTGTGTGTTTAACACAGAGCTCTTAAAAATATTACAAGAATCAATGAATAGGATATTGAAATAATAAAAAAATCTGTACTGGAATCAACAAGCTACAGTGGGATATATTAATATAATGTCTGAACCAGCTACAATAGAAAGAGAGTACGACAAGGACGTGTACTGTCACATTATTGTTCAATTTATATTTGCTGAAGCACTCAAGACGACTAATATGGTATAAAAATTAATAGTACAAGCATTAACAATCTGCGTTACGTTGGTGATATCGTTGCAGACATTGCAAAAGGACTATAACGACTGCTAGATAAATTTCTAACAACTGGCATTGAAGTAGTGAAAAACTTTAAATATCTGGGAGCCTAGATTAGTAATAACCTAGAATCAGATCTTGAACTATGATCCAGAATAGAAGCTACTTTCAACAGAATTAGACAATTTATTTGCGCTTCTTTATTTAAAATTTAGATCTCTTTGTAAAATGTTACATATATGTTTTTATATAGTTGTGAGGTGTAGATGATAAAAATTAATACTATGTTATGAAAAGGATTGAAGCGTTTGAAATGTGGGTTTTACGTAGACTGCTCAAGGTTCCATAGACTGCATGGAATTTGATATAATGAGGAGAGCAATAACAGAAAGAGAATTACTTAAATCTATAAATCAGAGAAAAACTGCCTATCTAGGACACCTAATATGCAGTAATAAATACGACCTTCTCAAACTGGTAATGAAAGAAAACATTGAGGAAAAACGCGGCGTCGAAAGATGGCTCAAAAAATATAGGTTATTAGACAAGGTTGTTTGCTCATTCCCTGTTCCACGCTGCAAAAGATCCTGGGGGTTTTGCTGAGATAGTTTCTAACCTTCATTAGATGGAGAAGGTACTACAAGAAGAAAAAGGATTTATTGATCATAATATAATAGTACTTCAGTGTAAAGAAAGTGAACTCCTTTTACGCAACTCAAGAAATAAACGAACAGAAATACCAAATATTTTATAATCGCATTAATACGTGTAAAAATAGTAAAAACTATTTATTCATGAAAATAAAATAACTCCTAGTATCAATTCGCAAAAGAAAAGATAATGGCATTAATTAATAGCAGGATCATATAAGAAAATAATATCTCAAAGTATTAAACAATAAAGTTACCAAAATAAAATTATGTATATAACAAAATTAATTGATTTAAGATAGTAAGAACTTTTGTAAACCTAGTGTAAGAAAAGAAAAATCAGTTTAAACAAAAAATAAATAAATATTTCATAGATTTTCCAACGCAGAAAACGTCTTACTCGCTTACTTTAAGTAGAATAAAAAGTATATTTATTAAATATGGAAGATGTAGCAAGAGGAAGCAAATTACAACATTTTGAAAAAAAAATATTAAAGTGTTTAGGTCGTCGTTTAATATTTTCGTAATTTATAAAGTATTATATCACTTTAAAATTAGAGATACAATTTAATTCGTAATTATTCTAGACTCCTAAGGCCTTTTCATAAATTATTGGTCTTTAATGCCGTAATAACATTAAGACTAACTCACTGTTATATAAAACAGTTCGTAGGTATCAGTAGGTTTTAGGCAATTTCTAAAAATTAGACCTAAATATGCTAGAAATGGCTAAAATATTGCTTCAGTCGCAACCATCGCTGGACGAGTATTATCACCATCAACCAAGAATAATGGGTCGAGTGAAAGAACTTGAGAAATCGTGAATTCCGCATTCAACGTCTATGCTGCAAATTTTTGAAGTGATTTAGTGTATTTATGTTATTTTAAATCTTTAGATCTTGTAAAGCAAAGTAAATAGATACAACGCCAAAATAAGGGATTATAAATTTACAAAGGTATCATGTCGTTATGTACATTAGGGAAACAGTTATAATCAAACATCTTTTACATCCCAATCAACATGCACACTGTGAGAGGTCGACAGTTACGGCTCTGCACACTGTGGAGAGCAGAATTGGCCGATCCTTTGAGCAAAAAACTTTCACTGATATAGAAGATGCTTTTGATAAAACCTTCCCAAAGATAAGTACTTCGACGTAAGGAAGTTCTGGTGACCTTAAGCCAGTGGATCTCCATTATAGTGTAATGGAGGAAAGCCAATATTATAATAGATGATACGAGACTTTCCACCATTATGGCAAATAACTTGTTTGGTTAAAGTAAAAAACACTTAAATTTTCAAAAACACTTTATTATTGCTCTTTTAGAACGCAACTATTGTTTCGCCACACTGTGGCTTCTTTAGTCGAATTTCTTGGACTATGCACCATTTGTTTCTTCGCCTGAAGAAGCCACAGTGTGGAGAAAGAATTGTTGCGTTCTAAAAAAGAAATAATAAAGTGTTTTTGAAAATTTAAGTGGTTTTTACTTTAACCAGATAAGTGAATATAAATTTTCAACATATATCAGGCTCATCAGTTAATACATGGCAAATAAATAAAAGAATGTTTAAAATCCTCATAATAATGCCTTGACGGATAATAGAAGAAAACAAAAAGAAAAGTGGAAAATCATTCCGCAAGTGAACTCTAACCTATGTGTGTACCTTTTAAATTCTATTATATAATGTATTCTTTTAAATCAATTTGGTATACTTTGTAAGTATATTAATGAATGAATGATTGAAATAAAATAAAAATATATATATTGTAATCATGTTTGATAAAGTATAAATAAAAATAAAGATACTATAATATGGAACCTAGTCGATGGACTGCTGAAATCACTAAATAAGCAGGGCTTCTGCACGGTTGGTTACTCCGACGATATATCGCTAATATAGTTTGGAAAGTTTATTTGCGAAACATATGCTGGGTGATCTTAATATAGTAAACAAATGGTGCATAGACCAAGAATTATTAGTAAATCCAGCAAAAATGGAACTAGTACTATTCACAAGAAGGAAAAAAAATCAAAGAGTTTTAGCCACCAAGCTTTCAGAGTAAAACTCACCCTAAAAAGAAGAAGTCAAATATTTGGGCATTCTTATAGATAACAAACTGAACTGAAATGTCCATCTGAAGGAGAGATCACAGAAAGCATGCAAAGCCATCTGGCAATAAAGACGAGCTGTGGGGAAAACATAACAAAAGGACCATCACCAAAGGTAGCTCTATTGCTCTACTTGGCCATCGTGCAGTCTATGTTGGCATATGCATCAGCAATATATATGATTGGTAAGGACGACCACGAAAACAGCCGCAAGGCTTCTAGATCACGTCCAACTAAACGCTCTCTTGAGTACGACAAGAGCCATGAGAACCACGCCAATAGCGGCTATGGAAGCCTTTATGCACCTACCACCCTTAGACATACAATATACATACAATAACATTGTGCGGGTTCACAAAAGGATGTTTTGTAAGTAACGGTGGATGTGATCACTACAAAATCTTAGAGGATTCCAGGAAAAGAAATCCCGTAATTATTATGTCGGTGGACAACATCCCTCAAAAATATATATTCAAGAGAAAGCTTTAATTAGACCTAAAATACAAAGACTCGGGAGTAGGAAGCAAACACAAAGACATTCATATAAAAACTGATGGATCGTTGACGAAAATAGATGCAAATGTAGGAATTTATTGAGAAAACTAGCTTTTGCTAATGCCTTAGGTAGCAAAGAACGAGGAATCAGATGGGAGGACCTTAAAGCGCCCACTTCTCTGTCCTCCTATCAGACAAATCCAAATCCAATCGTTAAGTAGACAATATTTCGTACATGTATGTGGTTGCATTTTTTAAAGATTTATTTACGCCAATTTAATCTTTTATACAAAATATTGGATACAAATTTACCAGTCGACTAAAATTTTAGATGATTCTCATTATTTTTTATTAAGCGATGTATTTAATTCACTCACTAAATTCTAGGTTTTAATATAAAAATGTAATTATTGTTACTTGTCAACAAAATAAACGCACATGTTTCACCTATTGTGTATCTCACAACTCTCTAGGTAGACCTTCATTCAAGATATTACCATAAAGGTGTCATCTATTATATAAACGTACCACTATATGGGTGGATAACCTCCGACAAATCAAGAAAATTTTCGCTGTTGACAATTCTCTTAATTTGTAGGTGGTTAGCCACTTAAAGAAGGATCTAGTTCAACATTTAGACAACCGATAGCAATTTGATGGTAATATTCAAGATATTACCATAAAATAATGTTCTGTAAGTTAGATCATCTATTAATAAAAAAGTTATGAAATTCCGAAATGTGTCTGTTAACTATTAATGTTGGACTCGTAACACACAAGTCCAATTGGAGTATACGTTTGTGAGAAATAAAACATATCTTCTTTGCAAATATTTATTAAAGGAATATCGATGGCGATCAACTATTAGCACAAAAAGAAACATTGCTTTTTTATATTGATTTATTAAATGACGATGCATTTGATTTCTTCTTAGCTCTTCTTTGCGCAACATATTTTAGTTTTTGTGCGGGTTTAGTGATATGCATCTTAGAGAACTTCTGATTTCTTTTGAAGTCCAGGATTCCCAATAAAGCGTCTTTAAAACGCAATAGCTACAGGTACTATTACAATGGTCTTTAAGGTTTTGATTGTAAGCTGTGTGATTAGTCATTGCAAAATGACTAATCACACAACTGAGTAGGTTTGTGTTCACAAACAATGTAAAACTATAGAACCGTTTTATATATACTTCAATTATGGAACTGATACGTTTAAATGTTGAAACAATCTGAATTCAAATAGTCTTATATTTGTCTCCTAATAGAATATTGAAAAATAATTTCATTTCCTGTATGGGTTATATAATTTATATTATTGATAAATCACTAATCCTAAATTGAATATTTTCCTTTAGATTCACAAAATTAGAGATTATGTTAACTAATTAATTAATTAATTTTTTAGTATTGTTGTTTAAATATACTAAAAAAATTTTCTTTTCTTTGTAAATATTACAATAAATTGGTTTCGATCAAACTTTGATAATAATCAGATGCTTGGTCAAAACCGTAGTCATATAAATCGTTATGAGATGAATGAAGAAAATCAGTTTTATTTTAATTATATTTTTGAAAATTTTACATTTAAACCACCTCTAGTTATAGTTAATTTTGAGATCCAATCCACGAATCATTTTCACCATTTAGAATAAAAACTATTGGTAATTTAGTAAGATATTTTTGATATACATTACAGAGAAGGCAATTAATTAGAAAATTATTTAATCTAAACAAATATAAGACGTTCCCAATAGATCAACGACTCATACACCTAGCAACCAAATTTGGCCACTAATCCCCACATCCATCAGATGTAATACTATCTTCAAATAAAGATGTTTATCTCTCTCTCTATAAGATGCTCTAAAAATTACCTAAACTGTCATGATTATATTATAAGTCGGGCCCATAACGATAGTATTTACCCTTTTTGGAATATTTCCAAAAGCATACTAAGACCTTTATTAAAAACCTAAGTTAGTACCAAGATTAATTCAAATTGTTCATTATTCAAGGATAGTACTTCCATTCCTTAATTTTAATTCATACAAGTAAATAACTAAGTACATTATTATTAGCTAAAATATATATTTATTTTATATGTCCAATTTATAAAATATCTTTTGCCTAGATATTTTATCATATTTCTTCCTAATTTGGCCCCACGTAGGAGCTACCATTCCGCTCTGCTTTCCATAAACAAACAGAAATGGTAAGTTCATTAATTACGAAACTGGTTGTACAATATTGAGCGTTTCATAATATTTAATATTTTTAACAAAAACCATTAATAACGAATATCTCGTAACTTTTTCTCTCAAAACATGCCAAATGGTAAAAACCATAAATTTATAAGCGTAATAAAAGCTCTTGACCGTAAATATTTCCTCTGCTAATGTAGTGAACGGAGCGCTTGATACCTGTTGTTTTTTTTACTTTCATTTGCATATTTTAGTTGGTAATTTATGTTTACAGAAAAAAAAAGATTGTTCGGTTAATAAATACGTTTTCATCATTAAATGGACTCGAAAATTGCACGGAATTTTTGTATAAATTTTAATGAAACAAAACGTATAATTATTAGTAATTATATTGAAAAAATAATTTTGGCATTATGTTTATTTATGATAATTACCATATTTTTTTATTATTTAACCTTTATCAAGTTTTTTTTCCTAAAGAAATACAATATAATTTTCTCGCTGAAAGCAATGATCTCAAAACAATTGATAAAATATACATGATTAACCGAACGAAATTTAATTGCTTTTAGTATCAATTATATTTTACGTATATTTAGTTTAATATAATAATATTTTCTTTAAATATATTATTGATAAAAATGAATTTATCGGAGCATTACTGCACCTTTGTGCAGAACGAACAGATAATAGTTAATTGTGGAGGCTTCTACTTCGTTATACATCATTATTCACAAATGAAACACTTTTTAACTTGACTGGGACTATTAAGTGAATATAGTTTCGACAATTATAATTTGTCAATTTCACACTAGTTTGTTGAAAATATAGTCACTTAATAAAGTCCAAATTATACAAACAAAATTAAAACGTTAATCACTTTCAACAACTAACAGCCTCAACTATTCAGTTATTAAAGTTAAAATGTGTTTCATTTCTAACAACTAATAGTTAAAATAATTACTTAAAGTACCCCTAAAGATTAAATTACTGGTTGTTATTTCACTAAAGACTTTTCTATAGTAAGTTTAAATCTTTTGTCTTTGTTTTGTACCAGTAATGGTAAATCAAAAATTATATCTGTTCAGAAAAAGTTTTTCTTACGAAGAATTACTTGCAAAATGAAGATTATAATGAACATTATAATTTGTTATTCATAATTAGACGACTTGTGAAAAATTTATGTTTCCTTTATAAAATATTTTTTTTTTTAAATAAATGACCACGGTATTGATGAAACTAAATATGTGGCATTTATATGTGTGAATTAGGACGTCATTTTTTGTACTTATTTCACAATACCAGCTATGGTCAAAATAATGCTATTCATAAATTTATGAGACTAGAATAAATTAATCACAGTTTAGAATTTTATTATTACGAAATTTTCAGAATTTGCATATTCAGAATTGATTGGAATGCTGTCTAAGTTTTTATTTTGTAATAATTGTTATTATTATTTTTTAAACATTAATTATTGTTCCCTGTCAACAACAGCCATGGACTGGTTTCAATATATTTTGGATCTCATCAACGTAGCGCAGTTGGAGGCAGGAAATTAAGATTTACTTTGGAGAATTTAACTCTCCGGGTTAACCGTCGATTACGATATTACCATAAAGGTGCCATCTATTGTCTAAATGTTGCACTAGATCCCAAATGGGTGCATAACCATCCACATCTAGTGCAACGTTTATGGTAATATCTTAATTATTATTTTTATTATAAAATTATTTTTTATTAAATTTAATTATAATTATTTGTAAAAGAGAATTATTTTTATTGTAGATATTATAAATTTGCCATTATACATTTATAACCACGATTGTGTATAATTTTTTGAAAAGTTTGGTTTGTTAAGTTTAAAAACAAAATAACAATTAACTAAATTGAAACTATTTAGTTATTCGCGATTGCATTTTTTATAAGTAGTCTTAACACTAATATAACCTTTAAAGGATATATCAAATCAGTAGAGGCGTTTACTTGATGGTAAATCTTGATTAACTTTCGATTTTAAACACGGTGACTTTGTTTTACCATTATATAGTGGTTAAAGAAAGTCACCGTATTTTCAACCCCACATTAAAAAGGCATCTAATATGTGTTAGACAAAGGTATTTAAGTTATTTAAATTGCATTTTGTGCTTATTGCATAGATAACACTTAGCACATTTTATTTTCTTGCCCATATACGATATACCTGTATTCTGTACAATCTGTAAAATATCGTTTCGTATGTAATTAATCTAGGCACTCAAAATTATACAGGGTGTCCCGTTAATGCGGGGAAATGGCTGGACCATAGATTCCTGGGGTCGAAATATGATGATTTAACGCAACTTATCTATATCCAAAAATTTACGGTTAAGCCGGAATTCGGCTTCAAAGTTTCAAATATTTTTATTTCTTTTGTTTATAACAATTGAATGCTTTATTTGATTTGAATGAAATTTATTATTAATAAGTACCATAATATTATACATCATTTCAGTTATTGTGGATATTAGTGATTGACAGGAAGTATAAAAAACAGTAGTACCACCACTTAGAAACTAAAATATTTGTTTATTGGTGCATCCAATAAAATCCAAAAAAATCTATTTAAAAGGGCATTAGATTTAAAATCTTTTTTGACTCTTATTAGTTTTTGATATCTTTTACGGTTTTTGTACAAAAAAAATAAAATATGAATATAGTATACTCATTATGTACTCATTAATAAGTAAATAAACTTACTCAATTGAATAAAAATTAAATAATATCAATTAATAAAATAAATCAAAACAACATCTAACACTTTTCAAACAATTTTCTTTGCAAAATCCTAATACAAACAAGATATCTGTTTGTTCCAAATACGAATATTTATGAACTATAATAAAGTTAAAAATTAATTGTTAAAAGACACTAAATAATTGTTTTTATACATAATTTACATTTTTTAAACAAAGACGTCCGCGAAAAACATTTATTTTCGATTCGATGAAAAACTAGATTTTGTTTTTACTAGATAAAAAATATATATTTTATTTTTTTGTGAGAAAACCGTAAAAGATATCAAATATTATTAAGAGATGAAAAAGTTTTTAAATTAAATGGTCTTTCAAGCAGTATTTTTTAGTTTTTAGTAGATCCACCAATAAAAAAATATTTTAGTTTTTAAGTGGTGGTACTACTGTTTCTTATACTTCTTGTTAACCAATAATAATCATAATAACTGAAATGATGTATTATATTATGGTAGTTATTAAAAATAAATTTCATTCAAATCAAATAAAGCGTTCAATTGTTATAAACAAAAGAAATAAAAAAATGTTAAACTTTGAAGCCAAATTCCGGCTTAACCGTAAATTTTTGGATATAGATAAGTTGCATTAAATCGTCATATTTTGACCTCAGGAATCTATGGTATAGCCATTTCCCCGCATTAACGGGACACCCTGTATATTGTTATAATATTATTTCTTTTATAAGTGATTGTTTTCTTATTAAACTCACTTTAGTAAATTATAAAATGTTTATTTCTAGTCTATTTAATATTTGATAAAAGATCATCTGGGCCATCTCTCTTTAACTCAAGTGCAATTACAACCAGCCTTTTCTGATCAACCTAATTCGCTCCAGATTTGTTAAGTCTGGTTTGCAACTATCTCCAAAATTATCAGAACATTGTGAAATGGTGATAAATATGTCTTAATTATATCTTGCATACAACCAATCTTTAAATAGAACTTAAAATTTCTGATCGGATTGTTACCTTTTTCTTAAATTTTGGTTTAAACAATAATTTTTCATATTAGTAGACTTTTTAACCAATTATTTACGTATTAGATTCATAAACCGATAAATACATTCACTTGACAATATCAATAATTTAATGTCGATCATCCAAATTATTCTCCAAATACAAAACATAGGTTCTAGCATGAGTTCGTTATGCTTGTATATATTCTGAACTGATTCTGAAATGAAACAGTATTTAATCGAAAGTAACATACTGTCCTGGTGAGTGGTTATTTCGTAGGTTGATAATAATTAATTCCCACAAATTTATAATGAACGCAAAATTGTATTTTCCTTGCTTGCGTATTGTCAAATCAACGGCAAAATATAAATTTAAAATTCATTCAATATCACAATAACACTTTAAATTTCCAATTATTTAAAAATACGAAACGCTTCGCCAATTCACAACAATAAAACTTATTAATATAAACAACACTGTTGTATTCTTTCTTTAAAACAACTACTTCTCTGGCTAATACCTCGGCAGACATTGAATGATACAAATGTAATTTGCATGTTATAAATAGCAAGCCTATCAAAGTAACACTAGCTTTAACGGATTTATATCTTACAAACTATTTATCGTTCATTTAACGATTTTTAGTTTATTTCCCAGAAATAAATACATTCAAACTAGTGTTACTTTGATCATTCAATGTCTAGCGAAGTATTAGCCAGAGAAGTTGTTGTTTCAATAAGTGATTTATTTTGTAGACTTAATAAGACTCACTGTTGTAGATTTACGGAATGTTTTCGTGTTTTTTTTAATGATTAGTCAATGAAATCGAATTAAATTAAATTAATTCAAATCAATAATTAATGGTTGAAACGTTCACTTCGCCATACATCTTGAATATTTAAATAAAACACTTTCTTTGTTGTCGATTCATCGGTAAAAATATAGTGTGATTGCAACAAAAAAGTGTTTCATTTAAATAAGTTAATTCAAATCAAATTAAATTAAACTAAATGGTGGGTTACAAATTAACAATAGCAATCAATAACTATAAGTAAAGTTTATTATGCACATTAATTATATTATATCTGTGAAATAATACAAAAACAACGTTTCTTGTCTCAAACGTAGATAGGTGAAATAAGTCAATTTTTTATCCGAAAATAAATTAAAAGGTCGCATTACATGACATATTGCACTATTTTTACTATAATTTGTAGAATAAAATTTAATTTTAAATGTATTTTTATGTTTTGCAGATGAGGAGGACTGGTATTAAAGTGTAATTGAAAACGTAATTCTGAACAGTTTCTGAAATTATGGCATAAGTTGTACAGAAGTACAATATTATCATTCGATCCTTAAGAGGAATAACATTTAAATAGCATCGCAGATGTAAGTAATCAATACTGTTTAGACCAGTTCTAAAATCATAAAGATTTAAGAATTTATTCTGTACTCTTGAACGGTGAACATTTTCCATTAAATCTATTAATAAATCCGAGAATTTGAGTTCCTTTTAATTATATGATTTTTAAATATTATTTTTTTATTGAATAAAACTCCTAAATCGTTAAAATATTGTACATCGGTCAACCTTTTATTATCAATGAAGTAATCAATAGATTGATATTTGAAGTTACGTAAAAATACCACTTTGTAAAGAAACACGATCTTGTTGCGAACGGATTTTCTTAAATAACTTAAGATCATCTGCAAAGATAAAACACTGGCTATTATTTTTAACGAACACAATATTGTTGATAAAAAATCGAAACAGTAGTGGGCCATAATACGAACCTTGAGGAACCCCAGAAGTTACATTGATGACGTTTGATAATTTTCCATTTATATTAACACTTTGGACCCGCTCTTCAAAATAACTACTAAACCAATTAACAAAATCTGTTCCAAACCCATAAGCAAACAGCTTGGCGAGTTCCATGTTGGACGCGATTAAAAGCCTTAGAGAATTATCGTTTTATTAAATAATACAGGATTTGTAACCCTTGAGCGACTAGCACTAAACCCACTTTGTTGGCCAACAATTATATTTTAACAGATGATTGAATCGCTAAAACACGGTAATTCCTTATATTTGCGCCAGAATATAACATTAGAAGCGTTACACCAAGAAGAAATGATTTTTTGAAATTCACTTTTTGGAAACAGAGTATTTAAAAAATACTATAATAACAATTTCAGCCTTGTGGCTTTTAAATTTACTGTGACAAAAAAAATATTTTACTTTTTCTTTTTTAATAAAATTATTTAGTACAGATGCTTTTAGTTTTAATGTTTCCGTTGACTGTGTTAAGCTTAAACAAAATGCCTGGTGTCAGAAGACGTCCACAATATCACCATTTGAGCGATGTTGACCGGAGTCGAATTGATGCTTATCGAGATGTCAGTATGTCCTATCGCGAAATTGCCCGCCGTATTAATTCTACTGCAACGACTGTAATACGTGTGAAGAAGAAGACCAATTGAACAAGGAGTACTACAGAACGTCAACATCGGCGCTTAAGACAAATCGCCCTGCGAGACCGTTTCGCTACTATGCATGAATTGGGTGATCAATGGTTTGGAGAAGAAGGTAGGCCCGTTAGTATGCGAACCCTATATCGCGGCATTTAATCCTTTGAGCTTCTTTTATACTGTCCAAGATTAGTGCTTCCTTTGACAGCGAGACATGCTGGCCGTAGAAGGGTACGACTTTACCATGGAGAATGACCTAATCTTAGGTTTGCTATTGAGATGCATGTACACAGGACTGCTGGAGTGATGGTTTGGGGGGCTTTTGCTTATGTTAGATGATCACCTATTTTATTTATTCGAGAACAACACACGTCCCCATATTGCCCGTCGAACTATGAACTTTCTTCATGAACATCTATGAGATATCATGGGAACAAGACTATTCTTTTTGCACCGTCATCCACAGACACTAGCACACTTGATCAATGAGATCAAATTGCTTGGAAAGAGATTCCACAAGAAGACATCGATCATCTCATTTTGTCGATGCGCAGACATCTACAGGATTGTATTGTATTGATAAGACTGTTACTTGGCGAAACTATATTATGAACTTATAATGAAAAAACACAATCGTTTTGAGTTTAACAATTGTAGCAGTATCTACAAAATAAAGCTAAACTCAAAAAGATTATGTTTTTCATTATAAGTTTACAGGAGTTTCCGTATACACTCCTGTAAACTTATAATGAAAAATAAGGGATCGCCAAAAACATTATTTTAAAATATTAATTTTTTAGATTGTTTGTTAACAAAATTTCTTGAAAAAGTGATCACTACTACCATGTTGTCAAAAAATAAAGTTAAATAAATAAATCTTTCTGGGTGTAACGCTTCTAATATCCGTTTATAATGATAATTCATACATAAAATGCATAGGGATAGTAATAGTAGTTAAAACTGTCCCAGATTTGCTACGATTACTTAAACTATTGATACCATTAAAACATCAGATACCAAAACACTAAAAGAATTACAGGACGTTTCAGAGGGAAAGATAAACGTATGCACATTATGACTTTCATTCAGGTAATCTGTAGAAAAATAAAAATCAGCGAATATGTCGCCGCACTCCTCTTCAGTATTACACATCCTTTGATCAAAGTACATGGCTTTTGCGTAACCACTTGTTCGTCGACTAACGACGGCATACGCCCAAAAAGAACGTAGATTATAATGCAGATTTCCTTGAGGGTTGTTTGCTTAAATACTTTTGTAAAGAATATGGGCACACTTTGTCTCCTTAATCAAATTAATTAAACCACTTGGGGCAATTTGAGTGTCTAAGTTTAGATATAGCATAAATTGGTTCATAGTTTAATAGATAATTTTATTGATCGTATGCACAGCATCATCGGGATTAATATGCCTCAGTATATTAATCCAGTCAATGTATCCTAGTTAGTTTTTAATAGCATTACTGTTTCGTTTTGTAAAGTTGTAATAATAGTAAAGTGAAGAAGCTTGTTCTATACAATTTAAAGGGATTGTTATTTCCAAAGCCATATGATGAATCAAATTCTTACGAATGGGATTATCAGTAGCATACAGGTTAACCGTAATGGAAAAAAATAAACCAATAAGATGATAGATAGATAGTAAAAAGTTGTCATCAGGGTGGATTTATCAGCTGTTCTAGAATGATTCTCATAAAGTGAAACGTATGAAGAAGAAGTCATGTAAATTCCTCCTATTATTAAATTCTTGCTTATTCTAATAAATAATTGCTCCAAATTGTTATTATCAATTGCTATTTTTTAAGAACAAAAATTAGATTGCTCTTAGAACTCCATCCCTTTTAGTTTTATTGCTACTTCTTAGTTCATTATCAGAAATTTAATCATCGAGCCAAGTTAAAAATCACAAGTAATACAATAATTAACTATATGCATAATTTCGTTTAATTTAGGTTTCATGACACCTGAATTTTGATAATATATTGTTAGTATTTTAGAGTAGGTCTTTGATTTGTGGATGTAACCCTAGTACTAATATTTATAGTTGGGCGATTATTTATGTACTTTATATACGCATTTGGGTCGTTATTTTCTGTATGTATCTTTAATTCCGCATATAAATTATTTAACCTCATTTCGTTGCGTTACATCTGCCTTAATGAATACAATAGGATGTGATACCTTAATCTTGCTATGATTTTCAATAATGGTCGTCGCAATTTAAAGGTCAGCAATTTACGAGCAGTAATTATGTTGACTATTTTATTAAATTATTTTAAATCGTAATTCTTTTCCGTTCTTCATTGTTCTTTAATAACGATTTGATATATTGTACAAGATAACATTACGACTACGATAATCTAGTAATCTCAATCATTCATTAACAATGTCGTCAATACTGCCACTATTTTTCAATATATTAATTTCATCCTTCAAAACTTTATGTTCCTTTTCTAAAATAAGTAGTTGCGAATTTAGTTAACCAATATTATTCATTATATTAGATAAAATCAATTGTATATCTTTTTTGTCATAAATTCCGATCAAGGATCCCAAGGCCATGGGAAGATAATAAATTTTCATAGATTGATAATGATATGGTTTTGTTGATTACCATTATTAAAGTACCCTCAATACACAAAATAATACGAGAGGATTAAAAAACTGAGGCCACCCTCACCTTATCACGCAGCTGATAGTTTGCATTTATAAAAAATAATACTTTTAAAACATTAAAATTGGTGCAAAAACACAAGTAAAGTTTGTAAACATATAGTAAGCTCAATTGTGTCGAAACTATAGTCATAAATTTAAACATATTAGGTAATATACACACAGTTTACAACTAGTTATGAAAATTAGTATTCTACTATGCCATTTGTAATGACTTTGATTTGAAGATGTGGTCTTGGATCCTTCTTCCCTTTTTGAAACCACTTTGAGCCTCATAAAGTGTTGGTTCTATGATTTTTCTCAGTTTGGTGTCAATAATGTGTTCAAATATTTTCATAGCTGTATTTAATAGTGTTATTCCACAAGAGTTTTGACACTCTTTTTTGTCTCCTTTGTATATAGGCACTACAAGTGCTCGCTTCCACTCTTTTAGTATTTCTTGCTTTTGTCATGCTTTGTTATATATGTCTAGTAGTATCTCCGTTCCCTTTACTTCCATTTTTTCAACATTTCTGCAGTTGCTGCTTTTCCATACTTCATATTTCTTATTACCTGCTGTAATTCTTCTATTTTAATTTTCTCTTTCGATTCGTCCTATTGTTCCCGATCTGTTGTTTTTTCATTAGTCCCTAGTAATTCCTCAAAATATTCTTTCCACCTCGCCATTATTTCCTTTTCCTCCGTTATTAGTTTCCCTTCTTTGTTTCTTACCTGGTTTGTATTGTATTTATTTGTCTCTCTACAAGATTTAAGTACTTTATAAAAAAGCTTTTTATTTCCTTTACTATCATTTTTCATTTTCTCTCCAAATACTTTCCATGTATTTCTCTTTTCCTTTATTGTTAGTTCCTTTGCGCGTTTTCTTTTTTCTTTATATACTTTGTAGCTGTTCTCAGTTTTCTGCGTAAGGTAGTTTTGCCACGCCATTTTCTTTACTTTTATTTCTGTATTAATTTCCTCTATTACTACTACTAGGCAGTTTGTTTTGTAATTTTACTTTTTTTTGTCCACCCACATACAGTTTTTGCAGTGTCTAGTATATCATTCTTAAATATATTCCATATCTATATTTCCATTTCTGTATTTTTCCTCGTTAATTTCTAATTTGTTCTTTATTGCTTCGGTGTATTTCTTGCTTATTTCTTCATTTATCAGTTTGTATGTCTTTATATATTCAAATGGTCTGTTTTTTTTCAGGTATTTGTGTGATTCTCTATTTTTCTTTGGAGTTTTCATCTTTGTCGCTACCAGGTAGTAGACACTCCCAATTTCTGGCCCTCTTCTCACTTTTGGGTCTATTACTGCATTTCTGTTGTTCCCTTCCACTAATATATAATATATAATTGATCTTTTTTTCTGCTCTTCACCTCCCTTGTGAGAATAATTTGGCAACCAAAAATTACTCCAATGTTATGCATATAATAAGAAAGCAAATCCTTACTTTTATAAAAATTATATATAACAGCATTTAGTAATATTCAAAAACAAATTATTGTCATCATAGTACTTTACTCAAATCTTCTTGAATCATAATTAATCTAAAGGGCCTTACGAAATAATTTAAAATCATTAGAAATTAATAATAATAATCAATGTGTAAAATATGTAGTAATATCATCATTCAACAAAAAACTAAAACAAAACAGGACCAAATGTGACCAAATGGGCGACCCTAGACAAAGCTTTAATTGGTTTAGAGCCAAAATTTTAATTGCCTCTTACTTAAATAGCTGAAAATAAAGCTAGTAACAGCGGGTCGAAACCGGAGACCAAACAATTTAGTAATTAAGCTGCAGTGGCTGACACGATTAAAAACTATAAAAACATCTGTATATCAATATACATTGGTTGCTATGTAGATGCAATCATACCAACCAATTTCCTAGGCCTGTAAATTTAATTGAAAGAAGAATAGGTTAGTCACAGTTCAATAAATCCATGTTGCTCATCACAAATTATATATTTGTTGACTATATAAGCTTGCTGAGCCGCGAACAATTTTGGTACTATAGATTGCAGGCAAATATCACTGTAGTTTTTAACATCTTTGCTTGAATAATTTTTAAAATATGAAACAATGAAGCTATTTCTCTAAAAATTCTGGGAAAATGCTTGTGTTAATAAATTTTGTAAATGTTATGAACAGTGGATTACACATTAAATAAATGCACATTTTCAAATGATACAGACATAATGCGTCATAGGCTTACAGAAAGTATTCAAATCATAAATGTCATTAAAAATATCAGACTTACTTATTTTGAATGTATTAAAATCAACAGAATTACTTGTGATAGAAGAAATATTGTTGACAGTTGTATAAAAACTTCGGAACATCGCAAAATTATAATTATATAGTTATTTACATTTAAGTTGAAGATAACTAAACAAAATAACCGAACTTATTCTTACATTCGCTACAGAGATCTTATGCTTATGCACTGGCCTTTCACTAAATAGATAAAATAAAAAGCTGCACTATAAGTTGTTTTTACCAATAAGCAAATTTACATAATAATTTCTTTGGTATTTTTACTTATTGCTATTTCATTTTTTGATTATCCAACACCGAAAAACTGTCTTATGCATGAAGTTTGTTGTTAGTTGATATTTATGGTAGTACTTATTACTCATTAAATACCATCTGTTATTATTATACGCACATTAAGTTTTAATATAAGCTAACATCTTTTAGAATTAATCCCTAACATAAAAATAAACATTATTCCAC
>OZ018395.1:32212262-32315580 GCA_963969525.1 Ontholestes murinus | reverse complement strand
ACAGAAAATAAAATATCACTGGCTTTTCACAAAGTAGAAAAAACTGAAATGTATGGTATAAGGTATAAGGTATTTTTACTAATAATCAAATTATGAATTTAATCATTCCCTTGGAAGATTTACTTAGTGCTATTTGATTATCCAATGCAGAAAAACTGTATAGAGTAATTTTGATAAATTTATTAACGTTTTAAGTATGCTAAGTTGCGTCTTTTGCGTGAAAGATAGTTTTCTGATTGATATTAATATTTATTACTCATTAAATATCCTCAGTTACTATTATTATACGCACATTAAGTTTCAATATAAGATAACATCTTTTTAGAATTACTGCTTAATATAAAAATGAACATTATTCCAATGTTTCACAAATTTTAGGTCAGTAAATAACTATTGTATTATATATAACTAGTATTTTAACTACTGTTTATAAATGAAACTAAATATATTCTATTTTAATTTTAATATAATTAATTAAATTTTTAAGTGCCAAAAAGAAGAAAGCATATTATAGTTCAAATGTGATTTTATAATTAGTGTGTCGATATTAATAAATCAAAATTTAATTTATTTAATTACGCATCCATTACGAGTGGGTGCGTATTTTGCTGATACATATTTGTGAAAGTATTTTTTGAACTCATTTTCAACACGTAAAATAATAAAATTGTAAACGCGTTTCGAATACAATGTTTGCGGTGAAAGTTACCTTTGTCGAAAATGATTTATGCGTATTTGACTAATTATAATTGATTGGAGTCAATTAAATTCATCGATACAATATACAAACCGTTTAATAATTGATTGGATCGTTTCTACACAACAAATGAAATAAGAAATTGTAACTTTAATAATGCACATTTGATAAATACGAATTAGTATTATAACCATAAATAATAAACTTAGTATACATTCTAAGGCAAAAGATATAAAAATATATTTTTTCAATAATTTATTTCTAGATTAATTTAAAACCTAAAAGTTATTACGATCGAAAGTTTGTAGAAATTAAACGTTATAAACATATTAGTAAATATACATACAAATATCTTCAAAGACAAATGGATATCACTAAATTCGGGTTGAGTAATGTGAAGTGTTTTATATTATGATGAACGAAATAAAATTCCTTACTTCACTTATTATTATTATTAAGTGAAGTAAGGAATTTTATTTCGTTCATCATAATACAAATGGATATAATTAATACAGAACAAAAAATAAGAACAATACAATTTGGAGAACATTTATCAATTGTCTATCAACAATGTTTATAAGTAATATTTGATACTTTGATTGTAGAGGCTTTCACTTTGTGATACATATTTTATAACTTTAAATAAAATAAAATAAACTTTGTTTATATCACACACTTTATTATTTCAGTGACTATAGTTTCGACACAATTCAGCTGGTCATTATCAAACTAATACTTAAAATTACATTTGTTGCACAATTTATATTATTTTACAGCATTAAACAGAGAGGTATATATCAGGTCAGTCTGGTCGAAATTTTAACACTAGATTAAAAGAACATCTAAGTTCATATAACAACGCAAATGACAAATCAACATTTGCAAGGCATTTACGCGAAAATAACCATACTTATAATAAAGATGTAATCCAGGTAATCCACTTTGCCGAAAAGGGATTAAAAATGGATTTATTAGAGGCCCTGGAAATTTTCAAAGTAAAAGGTAATCCGGACATCCCACTCATCAACGACCAGACTGACCTGATATATACCTCTCTGTTTAATGCTGTAAAATAATATAAATTGTGCAACAAATGTAATTTTAAGTATTAGTTTGATAATGACCAGCTGAATTGTGTCGAAACTATAGTCACTGAAATAATAAAGTGTGTGATATAAACAAAGTTTATTTTATTTTATTTAAAGTTAATATTTGATACAATTTTGTTACCACATTGCACTATTAACTATTTAATTCGCAACATTATTTCACTAATATAATGACTTATATTTTATATTGTTAATAAACAATATTCAACAATTACCGTCATTAAATATTATATAATAATATATATTATTATATTTAATTTTATATACAATAATATCATATTGTATTTATACATCAAATTTTAAAAAAAAGATCGTCCTCTGTCCCAACAGAAATAATATATATTGACAAGAAGTTGAAAACATAATAAATATATCACACAAAACATAATTTTATTATTATTTAAAAAATGTATTAACATATTCCTTTAGGTTATGCAAATTTCTAGATAGTAATCATAATATATATCTGTGTCCGCATTAGCTCCAAGGATACCACAATATCCTGTAAACATCTTAACTTGTTAATTGATTTTATTGCCATTGAAGTCAAATATAGCAACCTTTATTACTTGTCATTTAATGCATATATATATTGTATATTTATTGGAATTATAAAAATCTGAGGAATTTCGTTATATAATCGTTTAGAAACGATTTAGCGATTTGTTTTTATTTGCATTTGTCCGAATGCGGGCGACATTGTTCTAAATGTCTATCCCCTCCAATGTTTAAATTACATCATTACCTCTCTCCTCTCAGTGTACGTGTAACTACTAAATACTGGTCACCCATGAGGTGACGAGGGCAAAATATGCAACCACAAATTGTTCCAGTAAGCTAATGCATTCTCAAATTATAATTGCACGATCACACGACTGACTGACTTAAATTACCACAAATACCACAAGTGGAAGATTTGATTGTTAATAATAAAATCGATTTTTTAATTACCTTTGTTCAATTTACCATAAAAAAATTAGCGGACAGAAAACATATAAATAAATTATTATTTATTTTTAATTAAGCTATTTTTTCTCGAATCCTGCCTTGCCTCCTATTTTGCTCCTGCTTCTTGTTATTTTTTCTTTTAGTTTCTTAGCCTATTATTCTGAGTCTTTTGTATATTTGTTCGACATTGTAGCTATTCTACAAATAGTTCTTGCAGCTTCTAATATAGAGAATGCCTTGTATGATATTTATTGATATTTTATACTAATTTTTCTTATTTTTCTTCCATTCTTTCTTCTTTTGCCTATCCTCCCCGGTCTTCTTTTCTTCATTTGTATTTCCAGTCAATCTGATTCACTTAAATCTCTTAATATTATTAAATTTTGTCTTCTACCCTTACATCTTAGTTTATTCCATATATGAAGACTAAATTAACCATTGTATCTATGTCTACAGTCAATACACTTCAATTTGCATAGTTTACCTTGTTTTATATCTTTAATTTTATTTGGTATTGAACCAATTAATCCAACTCCTTTAAACGTTTATTTCCGAAAAGATAGTAAACTTCAAATTTACAAGAATAATTTTAAATAACAAGTCAATTATAATAAAAGTTACTACCTCTTTTAAATTTGTATATAAATTGCAGTGAATAATAATAAGTTTTAAAATATGTTCGAACCTATACGATAAAATTTAAATTTTGCATTATTTTTATTTAATCGCCTGCCTTTGCTTAAATTTGTGTTATATTGGATTAGCCAATGTCACTTTTTATTAATTGTGTAATTAAAAAAAAGATGAATACACTTTTTAATATATTTTTTAAATCACTACTAATCATGTTATAATATACAAATGCGAAGTTTTCTATAATATATTACAACATTTGTAGTATTATAGTTTTGACCTTCTTAGGTCATTATCAAGTTTATGATAATGATATGTAAAGGTCGAATTAAATAACCAATAACTGCTGTTATATGTCTGAATTCTCAATACATTTTTTAATTAAAATCACATTTCATAATCGCATCGTCGATTTGTATAGGTAATGTTTGACATACAAACAATATTACATCTCTTCGTATGCTCAAGCAAACCCTTATCATCTCTTCTTTGAAGGCCTTAGGACATAAAATCGAAACGACTCTGATTTTCACCCAGCGACAGAATTCAATATTAAATCAAATAAATAGAACTTTCTTGGGCAATACAATACACAATGTGTAAACGTGAACGCAAATTCATATATATATATATATATATATATATATATATATATATATATATATATATATACTTGATACTCATCGGTGATCCGTACCATTCGCCATTGGAATATAGACAACATAGATTCAGAAATTGGCGGAAGAACCAAGTGGTTGATAGCCAGAAACTACTACTACTCGATACTCCTTGATTATTACCTCTTGATACATCTCAAAGAAATTCATTTAACTTATTTTTCTTAAAAAAAAAACAGTAAAATTGATCCATTTCTCAAACGTATTGTCACTCGCGATTAAAAATGGATATAGTCTTGCGAAAACGATTTTGCACCATGATAAGTGAACAAGCTGCATCTTCGAAATAAGGTTATGCTCTCAATTTGGTAGGATGTTATGTTCGATCATGACAATACGAGACCATACACAAATTTAGTGATCCGCCAGAAGTTGCTGGAAATTGGATGAGATTTGATGGACCATCCACCATTCTCGCCAGACTTTGCGCCGCCCGAAAAATATTTGTTTCGATTTTTCAAAACTCTTTGAACGGCAAACAATTCGATTCGTACAATGGTGTCAAACAGATTTATTTTTTGCTGAGAAAGGTCAAGCAGTTCTTTGGTCGTGGCAACGTATTGTTGTCCGAAAGATGGCAAAAGGTCATCTAAAAAATGGGCAATACTTAACTGAATTAAATTATTTCTTTATAATTTTTTTTAATAAAAATCGGCTTTGATTATTATAATAAAAACCGTAATGACCAATATCTATTTAAGGTTATTAGAAGTAGGTAGTTAATGGCATAAAATTGTATCGGTTAGTACATCTAATAAATATTTCTTTTGAAAATGGAATGACATTAAAATGCGATCTAAAAACAGGTTATTCAAATAATTCAAATAATGTGGCCTTTATTTAAAGATTTTAAAACAGTTTAGTAAAGATAATGAGATACTATTCAATTATTTATAACAATAATTTTGGTATAAAACATTGAACAATGTCTTATTTTTTTACAATACTAGTTTATCCATCAATATTTTGATCATTACTGTGATATGACCTGATCTTTAATGTTTCTTTATGTTCTTTTTGCAATATTTTTTACCATAGAATATAAAGCAAAAGTAATTCTCAATTTAAGTTATCGAGGAACATAGCGAGGGAGTTTATTGGCGCTGTGTGAATTATTTGCGTATGAAACATTTAATTTTAACTACAAAGAAAACATAAGTTACGATTCTTTAAATTATTTAAAGGTTTTTTTTTATTATCCTTCACCTCATCTGATAAACTGGCAAATTAAAAAACAACAATTCTGGAAATTTCTTATTGAAAAAGAATATTACTGGCTGTCTGACTTTTTAGGCTGATGGTTTAAAATGTTTTTAAACAAAAGGGTTATAACTATGAAAGAGCTAATATTAAAAAGTATAAAGCTAACTAGATTTCTAGTAATTCCACTGATGAATACCACATTTAAAAGAAAAAATATATAAATTATTTTTTCGTAATCTTTCTGATCAAATAATTTTTCTGTGTGGTGTATGAAATTAAGGCATATATCAAAAATATCTACAAATCTCAATGTGTCTGAGAGTTTTGAATACACAAATATTTATCTCTAAGAATTCAGGAATTATGACAGCTTTCGAATATTTCTAATATGTTACTAGAAGAAGGAGGAACAAGGATCAATCAAATGCTGAAACATATGATGTATTAATTTTTCATTTAAGCCATGGTTAAAAATTGATTAGTATTATATATCTAATTCTATAGTATTGAAGTACGTGGTCTGTTAGGTTGTGCAAATGGCGATTTTTTTACCTAATGTAGTTATGTATAAGAAACTAATTTGAGATTATTTTGATAATCAAAAATATCCAATAATATTTTGCAAGTATGGCACAAACTTAAGAATTGTAGATAATTCTAAAAGGAGCGTACTAAAACGACCTTCATTATTTACCAAGGATCAACAACGCACAAAGTATTTTTATTATTATTTTATTAGTGCCATTACAAAACAATAATTGTAATCATATACATCTAGCATGTTGTCACGTATTAGCAAAGAGACAACAATAACACGGCAATCTTGATGCAACTCGTCTCGTTGATTTTTTTCTTTCCTTAGGATGGTCGTAAGGTTGAATTTTACGCAACTGTGAACTTTTGAAACTCGCGAAAAAAAAAACAAGTTTAATTACCGTAGGTACCAGCAGATTTCGACATCGCCCACACGGTGAAATTTTGCATTTTGGGGCCGAATCGGATAAATTTATGCGCGGGAAAGTGAGAAGCCTAGCGACGCGATGAGCACGAAAGCAAACGGAATTTCTCCGGAGAATGATTTTGAAAACGAAACTGGTAGTTGGAATTAACGCTGTAATGCGAGTAATGGCTGGGCAAGCTGGGCGATGTTGTTTATTTACTTTCACTTTAGACAAGAATTCTCCAATTAACAATTGTACAAATATTATTTAGCTATTTAGCGACGAAAGAATTTAATTATCACAGTATTTTACACCTTTTAAAAATATTCATACAAAAGTAAAAGAGAAAGAACTGTATTACTCTTGCAGACTAGACGTACAATTTCAAAATATTTTGCATAATTAGTTCCTTTATAAGGCACTAACAATGTAGCTGTTAGTGATTTAGACAGCATATGCATACTAATTGCTCCAATATGTCTAGAGGAATAAACTCTGCCAAGTAATACGTTTAAAAAAGAAATATATCACTACAAACGTGGTAAAGATCGAGATGATCATCAATCTAAATAGATTTAATAGTTTCTGGAGATCACACTGTTGAATTTCATATTAAAAAAAACACATTTTTTCTGTGTGGTGTAGGAAAACCAAATTAAGTCACAATATTCTAACACTTGTTACAAAGAATTGTATCATGATTTTGAGTGTTTTTAATTCACGAACGTTTATCTTTAAGAACTAAAAATGGAATGCTTTAGAGGCAATGTTACTAGAAATTTCAATAACTACAAAGGAATATGCTCAATATAAATAATGATAATTTATATTTGATAATAGGGATCTAATTTGTGCCCAAAATTTTTTATTCAGTTGCGACTTCAATAATTCAATTTAGCTTAATCCTCCCGGAAAAGTTTAAAATAAGATTTCCATCCTATCATCTGCAAACAAATGGCACTGAAAACTGTTTAAAACTTGAAACCAGATAATTGATAACAATATTGAACAGAGAGTAAACCACTCCATTAAATAATTTTTGTAGAAAAAGAAATATATATTCGAATCAAACCCGTTGATCCTTTGTTGTTAATTGAAGCCCAAAATAATAAATACATCCAAGGATTCAAGTGTTGTTGTTTATTAAAGCAATAACTGTCGAAAGAATTCCGATTGCATGTTTCTAATTCTAGATTCATGGAGAAATAATGTAGACATATTCGGTAATTAGGTGTGGGACATCCCAGACATGACCATTACCACAGTTGACTTAAGTGGTTGTTAATGCAATCGGTAATTGTTGAGAATGTTGCCGAATTTGCGTTGGGTAATTAACACGTACAATAAAGTGCTATAAATACGACTTCGATATACTAAAAGTGAAATGTGTGCGAGAGTAAAAGTTAACGCCGCGACATTGAACAAAAAAATTATGTGACGTTTGCGTCCATCAACTATCTAGGAGGAAACGATGACGTACGCATCAAGAGACCTACAACAATGTTTGTTTATAAATCGACAATAACAAGATTTATAATTTTACTGATTTTAATAATTTAAGAATAAGTTTAAGATAAGTCCAATAATTTTTAAATGAATAGGTATTTTAATAAAACCTAGCTTCAATCTCCTTAGGTAGGTTTGTTAATTATATTAACATTATGTGCTTTCACAAAACGTTATTTGTTCTTGTAATTTATATAATTCAAGACTACAAGTTATTAGATGTTTTATATTTAGATTATATTAACCACTTAGATCGTCAATTGGTCATTAAGGTATTGATGAGTGAAATAAGAAAATGTACAATATGGTTGAAATTACATATTTTTTAGTTTAGTTTCTAGTTGAAATATGGTTTTTACCCCGTTTTTAATTATCGTAATATTTTGATACAAAAGTTTCATGTTTTCATTTAACAGTTATTGATCGTTTCAATTTTTCCATTCTTTAGGAAAAGTAATGTATAGTCCATCTGTTGGATCTTCCGTCCTACGTCACAAAATATCGCTTCGAGAAACGACACAAAAACATTCAGTCGGATAAAGAAAACAAAATGCGTTAGAAAAAGAACGCACTGTAAAACTTTCGTCGTTTTTTGAAGCGATAGTTTGTGACGTACGACGGAAGATCCAACGGACAGACTATAAGTTATTTTTTGAAGCACAAAAAAGTTTAAATAGTTTATATATTTAGTTTTGCATTTTCCAGCACTTCTACTACTTATATTTGTCAGATTATTGTAATTTTGTATTTTGGAACACAATATATTTCAAGATATGGTTGGGATAATTTAGAGAAGGGCATGAAAAAATAAGAGATACAACAAAAAACTAATAACAGCAACGCAAAATAATTATACACGACAAATAGAATTAAACATAGAAAACGAATCAAAGAAAATCCACCAGAAGTACAGAGTAGAAAAGAAAAATCGATTATATAATAGATATAACAGTAAAAAGAGGATCAGAACTGGACCGTAACTACTAACTAATAAAAATGACATTAACAGTAAGAAAGAAACAAAAAATAAGCCGAAAAAGAAAGGTAATTAAAAACCTATAAACTAATAGAATAAAGTAGAGGAATAATATACCATGAAAAATTAGCTAAAAACCGTAAACCAGGAGACAAGAAATGAGATATGAAAGCAAGATGGGAACATTTCAAACCAGGATAAAACAAGCAGCAAATTAAGCCTGCGGAATAACAGAAATTAGAAACCATGAAAGAAAATCGAGAGCGTGGTGTAATGAAGAGATACAAAAGCAGTAAAGAGGAAGAAAGACAAACTGAAGAAATATTTAAGTAAAAGGGATTCAATAAACTACTGTGAATACAGGGAAGAAAGAAAAAAGTGAAACAACTGATAAGAGAGAGCAAAACCAAAAAGTGGGAAGAACTGGGACACAGCATAGCGAAAATGCATAAAGACAACCAAACATGATTCTATGAAGCACTCGAACAAATGAGAAAATCTAAAGCCAAACCAATGAACAATATAAAAGATAAAAAAGGAAACATACTAACCAAAGGAGACGACATAATGAATAGATGAAGAGAGCATTTCTAAGATATGCTACAAGCATTAAAGAACGAGGAAGAAAAAGAAAAGGAACAGAAGGAAACACCAAGTGAAATTATGTAACAAAAGAGAAACCTAAAGAAGCTATTAAACACAGAAGAAATGAAAAAGCATGACGGGATAGCGGGAGAAATGATTAAGTACTTGGACTAAAGAGGAATTCAGTAATTACTAGATGTAATGAATTATACAATGAAAAACAAATAAGACAATTATATACTAGCGAATAGGAATAATTACACCGATATATAAAGCAGAAGATAGCACAGAATACAAAAATTAAAGAGGAACCATTACTTACAAGCACAGTAAGAAAACTATATGCATCAATTTTACTAATAAGACTAACAGCACAAATAGAGAATATAGAGTGGATTTATAAAAAACAGGGGAAAAAAAGATCATATATTTTCAATAAGGCAAATATATGAAAAAGTAGTAAAAACCAAATAAAAAAATAATGCTTCATAGACATTGTTTTGTGTGGACTGGATGTGGTGCCAGCTAAATTTTAGCAGATGGTTACGTCGTTAATAATACTGCAGTTGATTTTAAAGGTGTTTATTCTTCTGGTGCTAGTTTAAGCTAATTTAAAACTTTTCTATTTACAATAAAGATGGTGGTGCGGGCGTACCTGAAAGCCCTCGATGGTTAACCGGGGACAGACATCAAAAAAGCTTTTGACAGGATAAAACGAAAAGATATATAGGACATACTAAAGAACATACTGTGTCTCGGATGATTTAAAAGAGCAAATGGAAAGCCTATATAAAAATACAATGTGCGATGTATGCAAAAATAACGAACAGTCGGTGATGTTTAAATATAATATAGGTCTAAAACAGGGATGTATACTAAGTGCCATAATCTTCAATGGCGTACTAGATGAGGCAATTAAGAAATGCAAGGAGAAACTGAAGAAATACCATATAGGAAGAGATAAAAGTAACAGAACTGAGTCTCGCAGATAACATGATAATACTCGCGAAGCAAAAGAGGACCCACAAAATAACCCATGCACAATAAACGAACAGCTATAAAAAGCTAATATGAACATTAACATACAGAAAACAATGGTAATAGGATCAAAAGAACATCAGAATAAATGGGATACAATTAAAAAATATAAATAACTAGGTACAACAATAAACAGTTAAGGAACGCTAGAAGATGAAATAAATGAGAAAATAGCAAAAACAACTAGGCTATTTATATAAAATACAACATACTAGGAAAAAAACATAACAGAGAAAATTAAAGTAGAAGTACTAAAGAGGACAAGGAAATCAATATTAACATACGGAAGCAAGTCATGGACAACAAGTTCACAATTGAGCAGACTAACAGCTATAGAAATGAGATTCCTAAGGAAAATAAAAAACAGAACAAAACTAGATAGGATAAGAAATGAGGCACATGGAGAGCAACTTGGAATAGAGATAGTAAAGGAAATAGTACCACAGGCCCAACTAAGATAGTTAGGGCATATAACAAGAATGGGACAAGAAAGAGCACTAAAGAAAGTATATGCAGCGAGGGTGCAAGGAAAGAGAAGAAGAGGTAGACCCAAAAAGGGAAGTGCGAAAAACAGCGGAAATAAGATGAATTAAATGGGATTAAATGAAAAAACTAACCAGAAATAAAATATAGTGAAAAGCTGGAAATGAGTAAGAAGCCTATTTAAATGCCCTATGAATCCTATATATTTTTTGTATATATAAAGCATTAAAATCCGATACCTAGAGGTTAGCGGAATCTGGAATAAAAAATATATATATTTCTTAAGTTTAAATTTATAGATATTAAGTTATTCACCAAACCTCCTTCAAATACATATTATAACAATAATATAAATAATAAAACTCTTGGTATCAAAAAATTAAATTATTTAACTTTTCTTTTATTTAGTTTTATCCATTTCTTATTCCAATTCAACTAGTATATAAATACAAAATTATTGTATGTCTAATATTTCATATATTATATTAAAATTTCTAAATTTAATTTACTACATTTTCTGTATTTCTGAAGAATTTTTTGAATTGCCTAATATTTTTATAGAGTTTTGTTTTCTTACACAGTTTTGAAGTTTTAGGACTTGATGATGATTAAATTGGTTATAATCAAATTTTATATGCTTTAGTATTAGTATTTAAAATCAATTTTATATTACAGCTGTACTAATGATATCGAGAGGTCGAAACTCATGTCTGTAGATGTTTAACTTAATTGTTAATTACCTTTAGTAGTTAATTATATTTAAATCAACGAAAATGTATTTCGTAATTAAATATTTTCTCACACTATATTCACTCTATCGACTTTTCTAAGCATTTTCTTGGTTATTTATAAGTTTCTGAATTTGTTGGGCTTTATATTTAATTTAAAATGTATGCGTATTTCAAAAGAATTAATAAAATAATATTATTTTTTGTATTACTACATATATATTGTTTCATTCGTCTTTTTAAAACGTATTTTTTGCTGATTTGACATTTTTTTATTATCAACATCATTTTCGATTTTTGCGTTCTTCATTTTTATTAATTTTTTTTATTCATACAAATCAATTTAGATAATTAGTTATTTTGAGTTTGATCTTCTGTATTTTATTATCCACTTAAGTCTTGCCATTTTTTGAGAATTTTACATTATTATGAATATGTTATATTGAAAGTGTTTTCCAAAAAAAATTAATACTCTAGGACTTTTCTGGCTCACTTACCTTTATTTGTCAGTTATTTCTTAAGCATTTTGCAATATTATAACCTTTTACAATTAAATTAAACGATTTTTCAACAATTAAAAATAGTTATAAACTTTTATTCTTTCTTGGAAAAGCTGAAAAGCTTTTGATAAAACTTCATGCACCGTAAGCTGTTTTCCGGATGTTTATTCAATAAACCATTTTTTAAATGTAATTTATAGATAATAAAAAGCAGAATAAGTTTATTTAAAAAAAAAATTCAAAAATATTGCCCTATGAGCGTATAGGATTGCAGCGAAACTAGTGATAGCGATACTATAGCATCATTATTCTGGGTTAGTAATTGGATCAGTAACCGCTACCATTCGCTATTGGGATACAATTAATAATACTTCAGAGTAATGAAGACGATCCTTTAAAGTAACACGTTCATTTACACATATACACAAATACAGAAATAACACGGCAGAAGAAAGACTTGGTCGATAGCCAAACACTACTACTACTACTACTACTCAAAAACATTAAACGTTATTTATATTTTATGAAAGAGTATAAAAGGTACATGAATTCTACATAAAAAATAATCGCAAGAAATAATAAAACAAGTATTTACCACTTTTTTAATTGTCCAGTTTTTTAATAAAATATTTTGAAGTCATAGAAGAAGAGAGCATACTCGAGAGAAAAAAATTGACGGCCCAAGTGAAGATTATCAACAAAACGCAGTTAGAACCTTCTTCAGAGAAGTGGCTCCCCTTTCTTTCACTAAGGAGACCGGGAGCACCAAAATCAACGGCAGTACGACCGGCGGAGGGTCGGTGTGTATGGACTAAATGAAAGGTCCTACAAGTATGGTCGGATAACTTCGAGAGCCTTCTTAGCGAGCAACACAAATTCATATGGTGGAACCTAACAAAAATTCAATCACTTTGGAAGAAGTAAAGAAAGCGATCAAAAGGCAAAATAATAATAAGTCACCAGGACTGGATAACATACCAAGCGAACTCTACAAAGTGGGAACTGTAACATGAAAAGAAGAAATGACGAAATTGATCTAGGGGATATGGAAGGAAGGTAAACTTCCGAAAAAGTGGTATACATCACTGATAATACCATTACATAAAAATGGGAACCGTACCAAGTATATGAATTACAACTGTTAAATCCACCATACAAGATCATATCAAATATCCCCCTAAACACACTGATCCCTTACGCGGAAGAAATACTGAAAGAGTACCAGGGTGAGTTTCGACCTAATGCGGCAACAATAGACCAAGTATTTGGGATTCGATAAGTACTAGAAAATGCTGGAAATGAATCAGATTTAGCGGTATACCAACTATATGTAGATTTCAAACAGGCCTATGACTCTATCGATATAAAACAACTATGGTACGCCCTATAAGTTTTGGGAATTCCACTGAAGCTATTATAACTAATACGAATGTCAGTACAAAATGCAAACAGTCATGTGAAAATAGAGGGCACAATATTACAAAATGTCAGGATAACATGAGTAAATCCTTTTTAATTTGGCACTGGAATTCGTAATGAGAATAAGCTGAATAGAAACTAGCGGCAACCTACTTTACAAGTCGACCCAGCTGATGGCATATGCTGATGATATATGCGTAATAGGACGAAACAACCAAGTGCTACAAAAAAAACTAGCACGAAGAGGGAAAATGGGACTACGAGTAAATAAAGGTAAAACAAAATCGTTAATAACATCAAGAGGCGAAAACTTAAAATGTGCTATAAGAGAAAACAAACATTTCGAAAACGTAGAAACTTCTCAATACCTAGGAACAAACATCAATAGCACAAACGCATGGCCACCAAAATGAGATAAAGAATTTCCCAGGACAACAGAACGATATTTGGACTCAAAGTACTTCTCAAATCTAACATCTTGCCGCATAAGTCCACGATAAAACTGTACAAAGCGCTGATGAGGCCGATGATAACATAATGTTGTGAGTGTTGGGCTCTCACAAAGGATCTGGAACAAAGCCAATTGAAAATGGAAAGGAGTGTCTTAAGAATGATATACGGCCCTATAAGGACAGATTAGAAATGAACAACAAACTCGAATAACTGTTAAACGGAGACTCCATAGTAAGATATGTAAAGGCAATGCCAAGGTCGCCGGGGCACGTATAGCGCATGGAGAAGTGTCGAGTAACCAAGCAAATGATGGAACGCGGCCCGTAGGCCGACCCATATTACGATGGAAAGTTGACGTTGACGTTGACGTCTTGAAAGTTTAAAGCTAAAGCTCAAACAGTGTCAGAGAATAAAAGGGGATGGAAGAGAATAGTTTTGAAGACAAAATCCTGATGATGGATGTGAGGCTAAAGAAATAATGAAAGAACCTAAATGATTTTATATTATTCTGAAAGCAGGACTTTTAAATTGGTATTTTGTATGCTTTTAGGCTTTGCTTTTTTCTTCTTTAACAAATGTTTATATGTAAATTTAAAAAAAACATTTCAAGTTTTGGTGTTATAATTTTTCTAAAAGTTCACGAAATCTTACTATTTCGAATTTGGTTTAAGGTTTTAGATAAATTAATTTTCTTTTTTTCTTTGAAATTTATCTACATCACGAATGAGCTGATGTTAAATCAAAATTTTTATATCTGTTTCTTTATTACATTTATTAACTGTATAATATAGATTTTTAATAAATCCTATTGTTATAATTATTATTAATTTCAGCATTTTCGGTATGTTTAGTTTTAAAATTTTATGTTATTGTAGCTTATAAATTTCATCAATCTATGGTTTAATTGAACTTCTTTTATATTAAGAATAAACGTGATAATTTCATATTCACTTCATTTTTCTTTGGTACAGACACTAAATATTTTTTTATTAATTTTAATGCCTCTGTAATTTTGTTATTTTTTTAAGTTATGCAATTTGGGTGCGTTATTAGAAAACATGGCTTTTTAGGTAATTTCAGTTTTTTTTTTAGATTTTATATTGTGTTTTAATTGTGGAATGGAATTTTTGTTCTGATATTACCTATATGATAGGAGTTATTTAACATTATATTAAAAGAATACTTTAGTATAGAAATGAATATCCATTTTTGTTTCAATTTTTTTATTTAGCATTTTAACAAAATGTTCAGATTTCTTCAAATTTTAGACCTTTATATTTTTGCAATAAGTTTTCAAAATGTTTGTGGTTTATCTATTTTTATTAATTACACGAATATTTTCTATTATAGTTGATACTTGTTGAGCTACCCTCTTGAAACCAGATATGTAATGGAGTAATTTTGGTGAAGAAAAACACTTATGTTCCATATTGTTACTTTTATTTTCAGTTTCCTGACACGTGTTTCTATCATACTCGATCATTTTCAAAGGTTAAAACTAACCTAACTTACTAACTAACCAACCTTTGAAAATGATCGAGTATGATCGAAGCACGTGTCTGGAAACTGAAAATATAAGTAACAATATGGAACATAACAAGTGTTTCTCTTCACAAAATTTTTCTCTAAAGTTATTGGTGAATATGTAGAGGTAAAAGCAATATAATTATAATTTTAACACGTTGAACGCCGCGTCACCCATAAACGTCTGACGGCTATGTTTCCGCTGGGGCCCCGTCACGTATAAACGACTGAAACTTTTGTTCGTGTAATTAAAAGAAGATTTCGGTACTAGTTTATAGTACTATTAGTTATAATACAATTTGATGAATATTTGAGATAAAGTAATAATTTATTTAATATAATTTTACAAACGAGAATAACACTCCCCGGGAGAAACTTCACCGATTCACGCTGGGCGTTCAACGTCTTAATATAAATTTATTTTAGTTGTTTTACAAATAATTACTGAGATTACCTGAAATGTGCCTCTAGGAATCCAAAAGCTTAACTTGTGTTATTTAGTATTTGTATATCAATTTTTAATTTTTTTTTACTATCAGTAAATATTCAAGAAGGAAAATAATTGTTTATGTAGAAGTAAAATTACTTTAACTTAAATAATTATTATAATTAAATAAATAACCCTTAATTATAAAATATCAAACATCACTTTCATAAATGAAAAATTTATAACAATGTTATTACATAATCTACTGAAATTTATATAAATCGTTTCTGTGACTAATAGCAAACCTGTAAATCTAAACAAATAATAACCTATATTGTATTATAGGTAGTTAATGCATTAATTGAGCAACAGTCTCTTGCCACATTAAAATAGCTTTAATGTGATCAGTTCCCTTCTAACGGACAACGGTCACTTGGTATTTCATTCTAAAAACCGTTGTCTTTTTTTATCTTGCGCCATTGAGTCCGAATCAGTTGCGTAATTAATATTTCTATTATAGAGGTAATGTTAAAAGGATATTACAATTCTTATTCGATTAGTGACAATAAAAATGTCGCAAGTAATTATTACCGATGCAATTACTCTAGTCAAAGTAAATTGTTTACTTAACGGAAGTGACAACAGTTTAGCAAATAATAACTATAAATGATAATTACTATATAAAACCTGACTAATATATATATGTATATAAACTAGACGGGTATAAAATCTCAAATATAAAAAATTTTACTATTAAGTATTAAATAAATTTACCTTATTAATAACATATTACAAACATCCTGATCTGGTTATGATTTAATCTCTGCTTGAATAATGAAATTAATATACCAATTTAAAGAAAAACCTACTTATTTTTTGTAGTGATGATTTAAATTTTTAGTGCTTTAATTATTTATGTTAATATTTTGGTTTGTTTCTATCCCACAATTGTTATATAATATTAGTCATTTTGTATATAGTTATAACATTGTGTTATTGAAAAAGTCACACATTCGGCTGTTTATTTTATATTTTGGTGTCAAATGTTGTTTATTTTACTTTATTTTTTATTTTGATTAAGTCTTTGTACCTGGTAACAGGTAAAAAATGTAATTTATAAATAACAACATTTTTGTAATAAAGTCCTTTGCGTTGTAGAAAATTAACTAATATTTAGAAAAAACACGAAAACCTTTCGTAAATCTAAAACAACAACTTCATTTTTATTTGCTAATATCACATGATCTTTTTGTTAAACAAATATATTTTGAAGTACTTATGATAATTAAACTGAAAATAGACTCATATCAAAATAATTGTTGCCTTTTATTTTTATTGATACAAATTAGTTTATTTGAAAGGCAACAAATTAAAATCATAATATATTATTTATCAATCAGGAGAATGTAACAATGTGTTTTTATTTTAAAATTTGAAGAGTGACAGTCCAACTATATATAAATATTCTTTCTTCTGTTATTTAGAGCTGTAGAAAGACATAAATTTAATAACACATTATCTAGAAGGTATTTAATTAAAATCCTTATAGCTTACAACTTTCATCATATAAGAAACTTTTAAAATGGCATAAAAGTTTTATTTACATAACGAAGAAATTAACGAAGAAATTAATTAATTAATTTTAAATTAAAATAGTTATTAAAATATGAATTATGCTTCATGGTGAGCAAGTACATAAATATGTTATATTTCCATAATTTCTTGTGTCTTATTACGTTGATAAAAATATTATATTATCCTATCCTTGACTATTAAATTTTATATTACTAATCCCTAATGTATTTTTGTTTACGATCGTATAGAAAGTAGACGCTTTTTGCATTAATTTTTGTTGCTAAAGTGTTTTTTTAAAGCACCAGTACCATTTTAAGTTTTTATGACACGGAAATGTCAAATTATTTTTGAAGCACAGAAATTTCAAATTTAACAGATGAAAATCTTTTAGCACAAAATTTTATTTCCATTACGTTGCCTCTTCGACATTGGAAGGAATATTATGAATATAACTACTATCCCTATTGCATATTTTTTTCTGAGATTTATTTATAACATTCACAGATAATTTTTTCCATAAATAATAATAGCGACAGACACTTGCGCAAATGAATTACTGGTTGCTAAGCGACGTTTTCGTCAACGCATTCTGGACAAAATATTTTTAATTTTATCCATAGATTAATTAGCCGCAATCAAAATGACATTTGCAAAATATTACTCATATGAACAACTTTCTTGAAAATTGCTGCACGATCGAAGATAAAATTTTGAAAGGCACACGTGTAAAAAATTATTTTATTGCACTTCTGGCTTTAAAAATACTCGCTCGTTCATCGTTGGAGTTTTTAAAACCAGGTTCGTGTAATAATCACTTTTTACACTTGTACCTTAAATAACTATTAAAGGGAAATAAATATTCGTTAATTGATAAGGCGTTAAGATGTTAAAACTCAATATTCATAACGACAGTAGTTGTTTTAACTATTAACAGGAGTTTTTACATTTATTGTAAAACAAAAGTGCAGAAACGCTCATAGAGCTTTGATTTATCTCATTATTAATTTTCAATGTTCATTTGTTTAATACGGTTATGAATAACAATTGTTTCGAAAATTTTACCTCTTCAGGTGAATGAAGTTTACAATGAAATTAAAAATCTTAGAACTATTTAGGTATATACATTAACACTATAGGCACTATGGTCGGGTGAATATTTTAATTAATGGGGAGTTTGATAGTTCAGTTTGTTCATTAATAACGAGGCCCGTTTTTCACAAATCTGTTAATTTGCAGATTTTATAGTAGATTTCATTTCTTTCCCTTTTAGACATCAGGTGATTCGCATAGGTTAAGGTAATGAACTGTAATTCTTTCTTCAGAACATTGATATACATTTTGGGCAGTAAATACATTTTAGAATATGCACTCCACAACTATCGAATTTGTATATTTTATCTTTGTTATTTTTAATAAGTTTTCCTAGGTTATTGTTAGTATTGCTATTAAATATCTATATTTTATTTTGTCATTTTTTATTTCTTTTTTGATTTGGTTACTTAGATCCATTAAATTTTAACGAAGCAAATCATTTGTTGTAAAAATAAGCACACTCTTTTGAAAATCAAATAGTTATTCATAAACTTATTAAACAAAATCTAGTAAATATTCTTAAAATTAATATTAAACCTTGTTTGGTATTCTGGATAATAACTAGCAGTTTACTAATATTGCCTGATTTATTTTTTTACGTTAAATATGCAAGAATTAGATATTGTTATTAGTAACTTTTGTAATAATGTATTCAATATTTAACGTAATGAATTCTCTAAATGCTATTCTACAAACTTTATCGGTCGAATTATAATTATTACAGTTAAGATTAGTATCCACTCTATTGTATAATGTACCTCCGCGCAATAATACCATAGTTTATTAAAATTTGCAATCAAAATTTTAGCAGTAGTAATACAGCAAGTAGATTAATTGAAAATTGCGTCTAATATTATTTTAAATATAAATAAACATTATTTTTTATCTAGAGCGACTAAAATTTAATTATATTTTGTATTATATATTTATGGTTAACATATGATCAAAGAACTAACGATTTGAATGTTGAAACTACAGCAAATAATAGAGGCTTTAATCTTTCATAGATGTAGATATTTCTCTTTTAGTATATGCCTATATCAATACTAAAAACACTCTAAATAAGTTTATTTCGTACCAGAATTTATAATGTCAAGTTTTAATACTTTTATATATTATTAGTTTACAAGAAGTACGCACTAATTGTCTTAAAAATATAAAAGATATTAGCCTTTGGTTTAAATATAAAATATGTATGTTAACTAGTGTATCAAGTCTTACATATCTATCTAGATTATGTTTATTCTTTATTATTTATTTAATTTTTTTTTAAACATGGTTATAATAAATACAAATAAATTAATGACACATTCACAATATTGAAAGCAAAAAAACGTACATATAATTTTAATACCATGCTGACGGGCGGAGTTCAGCCTCTTCTGAGTTATTTTTTCCCACCTTTAATATTTTGGTTGCATTACTTGGTATAATATCCGTGTAGCACTGTGTTTAATTGTTAGTCTAATTATTGTCTTATAGTCTTGTAGTTTTACCCTCTGTGAAATTATTTTCGATTTTAATGTTAGTCATAACATCTCTGCTGTCTTTGTTAGTTTGTAGTTTATTCCAAAAAAATGAATTGATGAGGAGAATGCATAACGAAACTCCATAATACATTGAAATATTGTCATCTTATAAACGAACTATTCGACCTCTTGAAAATTATATGTAAATTTAAATTAAACCTTATTTATTGAATTAATTTACACGGCAAATAAAAAATGTTACAGGAAAATAGTAAGTGTGTAAAATTAATTGAAAACTTTCCCCTTTCATGTTTTCGAGAAATGATGTTGCTTCATGTTTGATACAATAACTTCAAAATTGGGGCTTTTGATGTAAGAGCAATTTGGATACAGTCTTCGGCGTTTAATCGTTTTTCTGTTCTTCATTTTTATGTTCATTAGAGTGGAAAAGCCTTGTTCTCAAAGGTAGGTTGTTGCAAATGGCAGCAACTTTTTTACCGCCTCCTCATGTGCAATTTTGAAAGCCTTTACAGCTTTTGACAACCAAAACACGACATATTTGCTTTGCTCTCAAATTGAATACGTGCTTCAGTATTTCATCTGCCAAACTTGGAGGATCTTCTGGTACGCTAGCAATGTCACATTTAAAAGGATCTACAACCCAACTGACAGTATTTATATCAAGATCTGGAAAGTAATCAGAGAAACGCTCTCTGAGTTTGGTAAGATGTCTGATAACTGTATCCTCGATGTCATCAAAAGTAATATTTTCACAATCTTCTAAAAACAAAGCTAACTTTGAAAAAGAAGCTATTTTGTTCTGTTCTGCTTTCTGTCTCCAATATTGAAGCTTCAATCCAAACGCTGACACTATTATTCTGGCAAAAATGATATTAATATTTTTTCCTTGCAACTCTTTGTTCAATATATTTATATTCTCAAAAATGTCAGCTAAATATGCGAAACGTGCAACCCACGAGGTGTTTTTAAACTTATCTGCGAGAATATTCTTTTGATCAACCATAAATATTTCGAGTTCAGTTTTGACAGCCCATACTTGATTTAGAACATTTCCGCGAGAAAGTCATCTCACTTCTGTATGACAAAGTAGGTCCGAATAATCAGCTTCGCCGTCCTGGCATAATTCACGAAATAGTCGCGTGTTTAGTGCATGTCTTTTGATAGCATTAACAATCTTGATGACATAATGCATGATGGCTTCCATTGTAGGTTCCAAATATTTCACAATAAGTGCCTGGCGATGGATCATACAGTGAGTAACTTCAATATTTGGATTTTTTTTTTCACAAAAGCCGAAAAACCATTAATATGACCCAGTATAGCTGGAGTTCCATCAACAGACACAGCAATACAGATTTCTCACTTTAAATTAATGCTCTCAGTATTGAAGTAGTCATTTACCTTATTATACACATCAATTCCACGAGATCTCAACTCGAGAGGAGAACAAAACCAAAATTCATCTTCAATTGCAACTGTACCTTTGTAGCGAACATACACCATTAGCTGTGAATTGCTACTAACATATGTAGTCTCATCAAGCTGAATAGCAACATATTTAGCCTGTTTTAATGAGAAAATAACATGTTAAGCCAAGATAGAAATTCTTTCTTTTACAATTCTTGCAGACAAGGGCACATTCAGTTTCTTCGCCTCTTTCTGACCACACATGATCTCTGCCATTTTCACAGCTGCTGGTTTAACCAAATCTTCACCAATGGTATATGGTTTTTTGTTTCGGGCAATCATCCAGGCTACTTCAAAACTAGCCTTTGATGCTGAACGCTGATCAAAGGTACCTAACAAGTTGCTGCCCAATATTTGCCTTTTAACAGACATTTCTAAATTTACAAAGTATTCTCGCGGTTTGACAGATGTGAATGCAAATTATGCAAATGTTTCTTCAATTGATTTTTTTTAAGATTCTGAAGTCAGTACTTTCAAACATACAACACACTGTGGTTTCATTGTTCCTTTGTCTTCTATTTGTGTTAAACCATAATTAAGGAATTCTTCCTGGTATGTTCTTTTCCTATTTCTATTTGCTGCCATCTTAAAGGTGACAGAACCTGTGGTTGAAAAACGCTTTCATTAAATTAAATTTTTAAATGGCAGGTTACCTTGATCGTTGAAATTAGTGATGATATGATCTGTCTCGTCAACTATAAACTCAAGCGTTCGAAGACGAGTGAGCATCACGACGCTCTCTATAATACTCTATGCACGTGCATGTGCACGATCACCAATGCGCGATGGTCCAGACGCGTCCTTTGACTTGTTTGAGTAGTGGTGGCGAGTCAGGTGGCCCGGTCCGTATATCTTGCAGAATTGTTTTAAAATTGGTTTGTACAAATACTAACACGGTTATGAATTAGCAAATTAGAAAGGGGTTCTTATTACCTCCCAAAATTTCATTTTTACCCCATTTGGGGTAATTTACCCCGGTTTACCACTGATCAAAGTCAATGTTTAAGGCATGCAGTTACCTGATACTTGATGCAGTTCGATTGCGCTTTCAGTCTGGGATTTTTCTAGTTTAATATCTGTATAATAGTTTAGCTCCTTCCTTGTTAATATTGATAATATTTTATGTACAATCAAATAATCTTCGGCCCCTTTAATTTCCGTATATTCCTCTAAATATCTTTTCGGATAATTGCACTGATTCATTTTTGTGTATCTGTTCACTATTATTATTGGTTAATAAATCCAATCCTCTCTACTTTTTACATTTTTCTTTGAATACTAGTCGAGTAATTGCTTTATTAATTTTATTCCATATATTGATTTGTTTTCTCTCAAGTTCTTTTCGTTTTTAATGTTCGCAATAAAACAAAATAAGTGAATAGTTATTCTTTCTATTATAAAACCGTTGCTAAAAGTTAATTGTGAGCTTTCAGTTCCAATACATTTAACACATTGAACGCCGCGTCACCCATTAACGTCTGACGGCTATGTTTCCGCTGGGGCCCCGTCACGTATAAACGACTGACACTTTTGTTCGTGTAATTAAAAGAAGATTTCGGTACTAGTTTATAGTACTATTAGTTATAATACAATTTGATGAATATTTGAGATAAAGTAATAATTTATTTAATATAATTTTACAAACGAGAAAGGTATAAACTATGTATGAAATGAGTTTTTTTTAACATTTAACAATTTAACAATGAAAAATTTCAACAACCTATAGTCTACTTTAAATAAACCACTACAATATGATTTAATTCATACATAATTTTTCTGTATAGTTTATAAGAATCAAACCTTTTACATTTCACTAAAAGAATCTTAGAAATATCTTTCACATAAACTTGGAAAAATCTATAAGTACACTCATTTAAATGGATTTTATTAAGCAGTTTTAAAAAGTGACAAGTGAATTTCGACAATTGTCATAATCAACTGTCGAAACTATAGTCACTTAATAAAGTCAGTGTTATACAAAGTTTTATATTTGTGAAGAATAATGTATAACAAAGTAGAAGACTCCACCGTTAACAGTTTTAAAAAGCATTAGAAATAGAAGGCAACTGTTTTACGCTTACCAAAACTATTTGGTTGATTTACAGATAAAAATATTTAAAGTATTAGAAATAATTTAAAACTAACAATATGTTTTAAAATTATTGGAAATCAAGAAAATAAAATCTGCTACCATATAGTCATTAATTTTCTTTACAAAAACTATACGTAAAGGGGAGGTACATAAATGCCCATTAAATAGAGCAGGTCTGGACAATCGATTTTGAATGATTTTGTAAACAAGTAAAACATCCGAATTAAAGCGCCTTAATTCAAGACTAGTTGTCTTGAAGGTTGAGAGTGCATGTTGGTAACTGTAAGAAATATTGCATTTGCATGACAAAAATCGTACAAACTGTTTCTGAATCTGCTCAATGTTATCTTTGTCTACACTAGTATGTGGAGACCAGACACTGGAATAATACTTCAGCTGTGAGCGAACAAGAGTATTATATAAAAGATTAATGTGCGATAGTCACGCAAAGTTGGATTTGGCCGTGATATTATAAACATAAAATAAAATAAATAAACAATAAACAATAAACAATAAACATGAGTTTAAAAGTTTTGGTTGGTATTAAAGATAACGCTAAGGTCTTTAGTACAGTTGACTCGTGAAGTTTCGACCAGAAGAGAATAGTCATATAGCAATGTGAATTGGCATCTAGAGAAAGTGATCTCAAGGTTAAGTGCCAGCTTATTTTCATTACACCATTGCCCAAATAAAAAGTCAGAATGGAGTAATGAGGCATCTTCCATAACTTTAATAAAAATAGCAAGCACTTTGAATTTGAAAAAGAGCCCACTACATCATTAATGAAAATATTAAAGAGCAGGTGGAAACCTTGCGGAGCATCAGATGATACATCAATAGGACGAGAGACATAGTATCCAATACGAAAATATTAAGTCCTTTCGGTCAGATATAATTTTAACCAGTTAAATAGGGTACCGAATTTATTAAGGAAAACCTTATGAATACTGTTAATCATAAGGTTTTCCTTAATAAATTTGGTTAAGGTTAGATAGAATCTACCTGACATCTTTCTGCAAAAGCATCGACAATATACGATTCATAAACTAAAAGATTGGACGAAGTAATAAGTAAGTCACTTTTAGAATATCTTAGCCACCACTTATAGAACAGATATAGGCCTATAATTATCAACATGTTTTACTTCGCACGATTTGTGAATTGGTGTAATAAATGCACTCTTCCAACATTTCGAAAATATTCCCATGGAAAGAGATAGGTTATATAATAACCATAAAGGACGGCTAAGTGCAAAAGCACAGTTATAATGGAAAGATTCGGGCAGTTATTAGCCTTCAAAGAAAAAAGTTTTTAAAACAGGAGGAATGCACTCATGAATATTAGTGTTCTAGTTAAAACTATTATTTAATTTAACAGTGATAAAACAATAAAATGGTCAACTATTCCCTCTTCTCTAGGAATAATTGAGTCAGCATCTACAATGGTCGAAGGAATCTAATTGGAATTACGTTTACAATTAACGTAACCCCTGTTTCCTGGCATATGTTTCGACAATTACTTGTCACTTATAAAGGTGTACTATGATTAGTATGATTACTGAAGGGGTGAGTTTTTATCTATGAGTATATCTAATCTAGTGTAATGATGTAATTATGTTAAATAGAATAATCCGCTAAAATGATGTTTTGGTTTGAAATGACCTCCTGCTGGTTATAAATATAGTAATTTAACAAACCATGTCAGATATGGGCCAATGGAAAAAAATCACCCATCACTGTGATATTGTCAAAAAAATATATACATTAAGTATAAAAATATTTTAAAAATGTAATTCGCCTACAGAATAACTTTAATTATGACTCGTATCTCCAATAATAGTAGTGATATGAACTAATTAGGCAAAAAAGTAATACTTTGGGCTTGTGTTTATTGTATTGAGTAATATGTCCTTCTAATATGATTGACAACAACCTATTACAACACACAAGTGGTCAAACAGCAAATATTTTTATTATTAAAATTTATTATTAATTTTTGATCGCTGCAAATATGTTTTATTTTGAAAACCTAACGTTAATATTGTTTATGCATAATTAAATTAATTATTATATAATTTAATTAATTAAATTATACTGTTAAAAACCTACCTGGACGAACAGGAGTTGAATAAACCCACAGGAATGAAAAGAAGTAACACTCACCTGTAAGAAAAAAAAACAATACGTTATTTATTGACTTCATGTAAAATAGTATAAATAATTAGGTGGTATAAAACGTTACTATATCAGGTACAACATAAATAATACCACAAAACTCTAAACAATAAAATCGCTAATGTTCATTATTTCTATTCAATGTCATTTACGCAAACGTTTAACCGATTTGGAATGAGCTCATCTATGATGAATTTTCATTCATACTATTACTTTACTGGCATACACAGTGAAGATAATTGTAAAGTAATATATTTCTTCTTTATATTTAAAATAGATACACCACACTGCCTCTTCTTAAATTTAATTATTATAATATAATCCAAATAATTAAAATGTATTAAATAAAAGTCCCTTGCTTAACTTATTATTTTTATGAGTGCTAGATGAATTATCAATTGATAATATAATGAATACATGTTATTTGAGATGGTACTATTAAAAATAATAATAATAATAAGTAAAGCAAGGAATTTTTATTTAATTCATTATAACATAAAAAATTTCACAATAATCAACCTGAAATTTAGTAAGTCAGATGTATTTTTAGTCACAATTGAATAAAGTATTCATAAAAGAATATATAAATTTGAATTTAAATTCATTTACGGAATACCCTTTTACAAAAATATATATTTCATTATACATAAATAAATAAATAATATTTATACATAGCGTAATATAAATAAAAATAAATTATAAAATAATTTGAGGTACATATCTGGCATTCCTCAATGAATAGACAAAATTTGACAAAAAATTGTCTAATTTATAATAAGTAATCTATTACTGAATGAACGTAAATTATATAAGCTTGTTTCATTGAAGATGATTATAGTTGACTATCGTAATTTAGTGGTCCATATTTATTAATTAAAAAGCAGTAAAACTTTCTTAACATTTTATGTTATCGAACGACGAATGACCTAATACGGCATTAAGATAATTAAGCCATATGTCAGACTTATAAGTGTATTTTAAAAGATCCCACCAAGAAAAATGAAATAATAGTGAAAAACTTAAGTTTTATGTACCCCCTGATAGATTATTTACAGTGTTACTAATTATAATTTTCTTAATCGCTATAAAATTAATGAAAGACGGCATTATATCAAAAGCTGCAAATAAACATAGGATATTAAGATATATTTTGATGTAATAAGTGGATTAAGTGCGAATAATTATATTACGCACTTTAAGTTTTCATAATGTAATAACAACCGGTTGCAATCGAGATTAGTGATTTAGGTATAGCCATTAATCAAAGTGAAGGTTTAATGATACCAACATCCCGTTTCCCCTTGCAACGATTGCGCAACCGTTTCAATGAATTATTTGCAAAATTTTGATTGCCCACTTGCTCGCCGCAAATGATATAGGCGGGCTCCACTTTTAAATTCAATCAAATACCCGTGAAATGGTATTAAAATCGAGGGAAAAAAACCACCGGCGATTTCACCTCATTAAAATTGAATCATCCGAATCGAAAAGACGTAAAAATTTACACCGGTTACTCGGGGCCGTTTCTATAATTGATATTTCTCCATAAAATATCTCTTAATTACAGGCGAGAGATTTCGCATCGCGTAACAGGGCCATCGTCGAGGAAGTGGAGGATTCGGATTTGAATTTTTATTCGTGTAGAAAGTAAGAGTGAAAGCACCGGTGTCAAATAACGAGGAAAAAAAAACGTACAACCAAAACACTCTCCGGTGTCTTTACACTTGCAGAGGTTGTTGTTCCTTTTCGAAATTGTTTGGCGATTGTGGTCATCGTAAATAACGCAAAAATGTTTTTTGTTTCATGATTTTTTAATATATTTTTGCCCCAAAAAAAAAAAACATATAAAAATAAATGAGAGTTTTAATTTTTGGCACATACTAAATCATTTTTGACTTTAAATTAAGCTTCTAAACTACACTTATATTATTATAAAAAATTGATAGATTTGTAGTATTAAGAATTTGTATCTTGGTTATTTTTAAGTTAAAAATACTTTTAAGAGTTTGCCCAAAATTATATATTATGTACAACTATAAAAAAGAAGATAAATCAGACATTTATTCTTACAATTATTCATTATTTAAACTGATACTAAATGGTTTTGTTTAATATTTAGCAATTATTTCAGTTGAATAAATAGTTGAAAAAGTATTAGTCTTCGCAGACCAGAAACACGTGTCAGGCAACTGACAATAAAAACAATATGGAACAAAGTGTTATTCTCCACCTAATAGTAATATCTGTTTCCATCAAAAGTGTAGCGCAACAAGCATTAACTTTAGTTGAAAAAGATTAGATTATTTTGTTCTAAAAGATATGACTCTACTAAGGTACAATATTAATTTTGAAAGTGCTTTTATTAAGTACTAAATTTATATTTCAAACAAATTATTTCTCCAAATATTTGGAAATTGCAGTTAAAGGAATTTTTAGGTCTTTAAAATATCTTCATTGAAACAGATTTCTTTGGATTGATGATACAATTGTTGCTTTTCATGTTTTTATTTACAATTTCACAATTCATTTTCAAATGAGGATAAGATATAACTAAATTTAGTTCGAAACATTTGTCATAAAACTGCAAATAAAAACATGAAACGCAACTAGTGTGTTAATTCAAACAATCATATTAAATTTTTATTCCATCAAAAATGTAGCTTTAGAAAGTATTAAACTGCATTGAAACATTGTTCAGCCAAGGAAGTTCTGAATAATAAACATACATTTACAAATACGGCTTCCGTATTTACTGAACGCACATTGTCGCTCAAACCATCATGATGACGGCATATTTAGAGATCCGGGTTTAAGATTGCTTCAGATTTAATAACTGGGTCGATAATTGATTGAGCCTTCACGTGAATCACTCTGATGCACATTTCCGTACATAATAAACATCCTTAAATCAGACACTTTCGTTAGCCGCGTGCACGTGGATGATTTACATTTACATAATTAGAAAACGTAAATCTTTTCGAACGTTTAGATGATTATAACATAGTGGTAGCACATAATAGAAAGCAGGTTCAATTTAAGCCAGAAAGAAAGTATGTTTTTTTCTTCGACCGCATCTAAGATTCTGATATCCGATGAAGATATTCCAAAGGCAATTGAACCCGATCTTTTTTTACCAACTATTTCAACACTTATTATACGCCTTAAATAATCTGATGAAAGTACTAAATGCATAAATCAAAGATAGGTGTGAACTAAATGTATTTTTTTGTGTGTAAAAGAAATATTATGTAATTATGTTTATTTTTATGTTATCTTCCTCGAATAAACTATTTTTAATTTCGGATTAATAGGATATCTTGTCGTAATCATCACGAATCAGTGGCATTTAAATTGAGATTTATTTATGAAGGTATAATTAAGTTTCAAAGGTCGATAAACTAGGCTTTCTATTAATTGCTGCACTAATTACACCACATATCGAATATTTATTCAATTATATTAAATTAATTTCTTCATATGCATGTAAAATTTAGTATTTATCTTTAATTGATTTAATTTATACAAATAAAATTCAATACATAACAAGAGAGACACCTAAATATCATAGCATAATAACATAATAAATTTTACCAAACCCAAAAATTAATCCGCCAGCTAGAAGATTAAAGGATTATGTAAAATAGCAATAAATATATCAACAGATATTATTAAAAAAACAGTGTTGATAGAACCTATATAATTGAAGATCTTTAGTAAAATAAATTTTCTACAACGTAAAGGACTTTATTACATTTTTATTAAAATAAACCTTGTCCTTGACTAAATTCTACTTAACGTATGTCATTATTTGTATATTTTTTATTAAATTATTGTAAAGAATTCAGATATGATGATTATACGTATTAGGTAAAAAATAACAACTCGTTTCGTTCCATATTCTTCACCTAATATTAATATCTGTTTCCATCAAGAGTGTAGCGTAACAAGCATCGACTTGATTATATATGTATTTATATATCATAATCAAGGTACTAAAATAAGAAATTATCATTAAACCGGGCAATCACCCAAGCGTAAGAAGACTGAATAATTGGAATAACAATTTTATATTTTTTTCACAGACTTGCATATATTTACATTTATGAGTCAAGTAATTAGAACACCACTCAAGTAAACACGAATATTATTACTTCTGACCTACTAATTATTAATTGATTTTGAACTTTATTCCCGAATGATTATGGCGTAATCATTTTACAGAAAAAAAATTAATAAACTAAATCTGCATCTTTAATAAATTCAAACAATTTTCCAGTCAATATCTCATAGTTTCATTAAATTTGCGAGGTACTAATTATCTAGAGTTGAATTATACCGAAAATAAAGCATTTTAATTTTAATTTTTGATATCTATTAAGTCTACATAAATCAAATTTTGCAACCAATAATTCATATCACTGGCCCGGAAACCAACAGGTATTACAAAATGCAATTTGTTGTAATTTTGTAACCTACGCAATACACACACACATATTTGTTCGTTATCTGTTTTAATTATCACTTTTTTCTGCCAATTAAGCTGTTAATTTATTTTCAGGGACATTGCTAAATTTTTGACCTTCATATTTTTAACAACTTAATATATTTTTAAGGAGTAAGTATAGCAAAAAAGCTACTGCCTTATTTTACACTAAATATCAAAATCAAAATATTTGGAATTCTACTGATTATTAATATCAAAGTCAAAATATTTGTAATACTACTGATTACTAAAACGAACGCACGTGTAAATAACTTTATTGACACAAGTCATGATGCAAAGTTTGCACATTGTTGGAAACCAACGATACTTAACACATTTCAATGCACAATTCCGTGTCTATATTTACAAATCAATTAATAGCGCCGGCTACGCTTATGGTTTTATGCAGCGGGTACTCGCTGAAAGGTTGTTAAGTCAGTAATGGACCATAAAATTATGGTACGTGTCAGAATGCCGTAACTCAAAAAGCGCCAAAAGGTGTTGAAAGCGACGGCTTTAACAAAAAGCGCGTTTTACAAAATTCTTGTTGTGACCCTGACATATATTATTTTCACTCTCAAAAAGTTTTTGATATAAATCTAGAAAGTTTATTGATTAATTAAGATAAAAATAAAGGGGATTATGGCAGTTTTAAAAATAATTGATATAAATATTCGTTGTAGAAACATATTTAATTAGCAAACGATAAAGAAATGTAATAATATACATAAAATCTACTAGAAAATGTATAAAAAATAATGATGAAAACTATTGCTTAATGAGTCAGGTAAGAAGAAAGTGAATTTTCTCACTCTTTTCTGTGAATAACTTTCCCATGTGAATAATTTTCCAATTATATACAATTATTTTATAATTAATTAGATCTTGATTAAAAGTAGTTTTCAAGAACAAAAATTGCTTTGGCTTTGAAGCAAAGGGTTATTGTAAATCACCAGTATATATAAATTATTTATATTAATGACTAATAATGATTACTTTTATATTTCATTCTAAAATTTATAAATAATCCTAAATTTATTATAAACCATATTTAGTTTCAGCCTTGTGAACTTATTTGAGTCTCGCCAATAAAAAGAATTGATTTAAAAGGATAGTATTATTGATATTGAAATAATTGTTGAGTAAAATTGACAAGATAATTTAATTTTATATTCTGATACACGTTCACTCAAATTCCTGGCCAAGTTTTCTAACTGTTCAATGTCAAATTACTTTGCTTACATTTTAAATATTACGTACCTTTCTTTCTAAATTCTTTTCAAGGTTGTATTCCTTTTGTGAACAACTCTTACTTTTTTCGTAACAATAACTACCAATAAAATATAAATCGCATTCTTCTAGTGTAAATTGACTAAACTAATTGATGGTGAACTTGTTTACTTAAGCCGCTGTTTTTTTGTAGTCTTAATCGAATAACACAAAAGCATATATCTGATTTGTGACCAACACAGCAATTGAAAATGAAATTTACTCTTAAATTTATATTATATTTCTATTAGAAAATATAAATTAAATAGAGACCCTCCATTTGCAGATAAAGTATAACACTATTTTAATTAAATATCAATTTTATATAGTTCTAAGTAGCGGTGTAAGTTTGAAACTTTTGGAAATATGATATATGAATTAAAGTTTATTAATTTTTTTTTAAATTTTTTCCAATTAATAATGCATTTTGTCAGATATAGAATCTTCATTTTAAAGAGATTAAAACACTTCAAGTTACATATTTTGTAGTAAATTATTTACTACACTTATAATTGTAATGATTATAGTTTTAATAATTATTATTATTATAGTTTTATGTTACATTTTAATTAATCTCATCAAACACAATTGAGTTATTAATTTTTAAATATAGATTCCTATTATCCGAAATGCTTAACAAGGATAAACAATATTGAGTCATGATTTTAAATAGGAAAACATTGTCATTGTTCATTATTCTCCACACTCACAATTTATTTTATTGCTCTTTATGGTAATACATATGAATGGAATTAATCAATAATTTATTTAATTAGTAATATGAATAAATTCGAATCATTTATCCCACTACGACAAAAATAATATTCCGAACAAACAATCTTAATCATCTAAGATAATTTTAGAGAATTAAAAAAATACTAGTTCTGCTCCCTGATTCTTTTACATTATTAACTTTAAAAATATTCTAATAGTTAAGCGCCACTATACAAACTCATATATGTAATTTTGAGCTATCGCAAATTATCTAAAAACTCTTAAACAGTATAATTATAGTATATTAATCATTACTAATATAATAATTAATTTCAGATTGAGGTGATACTTTATTTATCTTACATATTATGTATCTAGTAAAAGTTCTACAAAAATAAATGTATAAAACTAAATTAAAAGTTAACAAATAACTGTTTTCCTACTAACTTTGGAAATAAATATTTTGCAGTCTTATTCCTAGATGTCTAGAAGTTTTCGACTCGGTTGCTATAAAAGTGTCACCTCTTAAACACCTCTTCAATAGATATTTTCAAGTGGTTCCTTTAAATAGATATCTTCAAATTATAATAAAACACGTTTCTTTACTTTAGAGCAAGGTCTTCCCAAAGACTCTCTGACATTTCTACACAATATCTTCTGCTTCGATATTCATATTTCTGATCCTCTCTTATTTAACTTCTCCAAATACCTTTTATCCTTATCATCACAATAATAAATTCTCTCATAAGTTCTTATGCTATTACTTTCTCATATAATGATAGGGAAGAGAAAATATTTCTTCTACTTCAAAACAAGGTTTTCTTCTCTGGCTTCTATTACACTACATATTATGCTTCGATACTCATATTTCCCCTCTTCTATTCTTTATTATTTTCAAAGAGCTGTTACAATTTGCACATGATACCGCCTTAATTATTCAAGTTCCTACGCTACCAAAAGCCTTATTATCGTAATAACAACTCCTCTCATAAGGTCTTAATTTCTGATATTATCATTTTTCATTTATCTCCCATTAATTACTTGGCATTTTCCCTGGAGCAGTGTCCAGTAAGGATTAGATATAATAGGCCTTTACCTACAGGCAATTACAAAGCTAGCTTTCTCTGCATAAGTGTTTTCCGGTTTGACTAAGAGATGCCTCCAGCGAAAAGTGCGCAGCGTATTAATTTGGCAAATATGTCATTTTATTTGGCATTAATCTACAAACACACACACACACAAAAACTAGCGTCTTTGTTTTATCGTTCAGTGATCATGTCGAGTTTTGTGCCTGAAAAAGAACATTTGTGGCACGCATTGCTTTTCTTATTTAATTAAAAGAAAAAGGCTGCTGAAAGTCAACGTTTGCTGGTAGAAACATATGGTAAACATGCTCCATCGATTAGAACATGTGAGATATGGTTTCGACAATTTTAAAGTGGTGATTTTAATGTGAAAGACAGTGAGACCACAAAAATGCGAAAACAAGCAATTGAAAGAGTTATTGGATGATGACCCAACTCAACCTCAACGGCAATTAACAGAAGCATTACATGTATCACAAGAAACAATCAGCAGATGTTTACGAGCAATGGGGAAGATCAATAAACTCGATAAATGGGTCACACACGATTTGAATGAACATCAAATGGAAAATCGTAAAGTCACTTGTGAATTGCTACTTCAACGCCACGAGCGGAAATAATTTTTGTATCGAATGGTGACGGGTGACGAAAAATGGATTTATTTTGAAAACTCGAAGCAGAAAAAATCGTGGCTTTCTCCTGGCGAAGCCAAATCGCTTCGGCAAGAAGACCATGCTCTGTACTTGATGGGATCAAAGCGGTATTGTGTATTATGAACTCCTGATGAAGCCTGGCGAAACTGTTAATACACAACACTATCACCAACAAATGATTAATTTAAACCAGGAATTAATCAAAAGACGACCGGAATGGGCCAGAAGACATGGCGAAGTGATTGATTTTCTTACACGTATTGTCGTGTAAGAAAATCACCGTCTCACACAGCAAAACCAGTGAAAGAAACCCTTAAATCCCGTGGATGGGACATCCTTCCGCACCCGCCGTATTCGCCAGACCTGGCGCTATCTATCACCTCTTCACATCAATGACGCATGCACTCGCAGGGAAACACTTCAGCAATTTTGAGGAAGCTGGAAAATGGCTCCACGAATGGTTTGCTCCATAAGACAAGCAGTTTTTCTGGCATGGTATTCATAAGTTACCTCAAAGATGGGCGAAATATGTAGAAGCCAATTCCTAATATTTTGAATAAAACAAAAATTAATGTCCCTTGAAAATTACGTGTTTTTTTGTACAAAAAAAAACGGAAAAAAACTTATGCAACATCCTACATTGGCTGTACATTATAGTAGTAATAACCATTATTACATATTACTCACTAGTATGGTGGGTCAAAACTAAACATGCAAGCACACAAAAAAGCTTCAAACACTTCAGAGAATGGCCCGTCTTCATATCACTTTAATAGACCTACTTTTCCTGCACAATCAAATCAAAAAAGGTCTAATGAGTGCGATGAGACTGGATTGGCATTTACAAAACATAGTTTCGGGCACTCAGAAATTCTGAACCTGATTAAACTAGATTTTCTAAGAAACACCGTCGGACGTAATGCTGACCAAATTTTATTTCCTATTGCGCTTTGAAGTGATTATTTACAGTCGCCAAGACAGCCTGAACCGAATAAAAAAAGTAAAACGTATCTCTGAGATCTGGTACACATATTCATATGCATCAAAAACTGAAGCGGGCGTCGCCATTGGCATATACGAACCTAAATATAGGGAATTAGTTTCTTTTGAACAATTCCCAGTCTGAAATAATGGCCTTCGAAAGTATGCTTTGGTTGGTACGAAAAAGGACCATAAAGAGTGACACATCTGTCTGATCCAAACAGCCATGTTGTTCTTAAGAACCTCAAAGGTTACATATTAAATTTCAAAACCATTTAGCTGTAAACAACCTCTGAACCAATTAGCCAAGGACAACAAGCTGTACGATGTACGAAATTTTTACAGAGCTCGAACATATATTTAATATACACAAGCGGCACTGTTCAAAAGTAAACAGAACAAATTCGTAACTCCTCTACAAGTAAAGCTACAAAATAAACGTAATCGTAATCGTGTTAAACAAAAACAAAATAACAAATTGTTAGAGATTTGTATCTTTGGATTTGCATTTACAGCTGGATCATTTAATAACAAAAACTGCTCCAATCTGATATATAATAAATAACCTTAAGTCATACTTGAGCCTATATTTAATTAAAACTATATACTACGGAAGCTTTTTTGGAGAAATAGCTTTTCCATAGAAGAACGATTAAATAAGGCAAAAACACAAGCTGTAATGTACAAAATTAAACAGAACAAATCCATACCTCCTCTACAAGTAAAGCTGCAAAATAATAATTCTTAGGGATTTATATTGATGAATCTTTGGGTTTACATATACAGATGGATCATTTTTTTTACATAGGCTTATGCGATTCAGTCACGACATGGTTTGAATTTTTGTATTTTCCCCCAATATTATTATTACCTGAGAAAGTTATTTATATTTTGGTTTTTAAGTTAATAATAAACTTTCATTCAAGGAAAATATGGTTCAAATCTCCTTCCTAGCCACAATCACAAAGAGGATCTTCTTTTAAACCAATTCTATGAAGATGTTTTGGGAAAAGTATACTACGGAATCTTTAAGTCAATTTTAAGATTCGGTATCATTTTTGGGCACACAGCTCTTTTATAGATTTATTTAAATTCGACAACGATGGATACGATCCATATTTAGACTAAAATATCCTGTCGGGGAATGCCTTATGATTGTGATTAGTAATAAACAAATCTTCCTGGGTGGAGGAAAGGAACAATCATATTACAAGGAATTATAGATATTATGTATCCAGCCCACAAATTGTCACTATCAGAGCATATCGCGATAATACTGATGTATTACGTTCTATAATAACCTTCCGAAATCTATCCAGCTTATAAAAGTAAAATATAAGAGTGTAGTAATATTAAACGCCGAATTATATAGTACCAAGGACTTCTTTACTGTTATTTAATGTTCTTTTTATTATTATTTGTTTTGACGCAACTTCGTTTGGGTTTACTAGAATAATTTTATGTAGTAACCATTTTGTTGATTTATTATTATTATTATTATTACTTGCGAAGGAAGGAGCTGCAACTATCATGTTTGGACCATATTCTACATGTAGATGCAAAACAGGGCCATGGATAAACACGCCAGGTCAAAGGCAATGTTTATTGACCTTTCACCAAACAGAGCTAAACTTTGCGTCTCACTAAAAGCTAGATAATTTGGGCACGGGTCTCTTCGCACGACATTGCCTAATGAAGTACCATTCTTACAAGATAGGAAAAGTGGACCACATCACTTGTAGACTATGTGAATTGGCAGAGGAAACGACCGAGCACATCTAGCATTGGCTATATAAAAAGGACAATCAATATATTTTTGAATAATATAATAACATAACAAAAAGAGAATGCAGGTACATATTTATTAATAAATGAATTTATACAATATATAGTGTGGCTTTTATAGAGTTGATTTACCAATTGACTAACAACCAAAGATGTATTTATGTTTCCTTTATATAAATATTGATACAAATTTAATTTCAGCAATTATCTTAGAATAACTAACATTTTATCCAAAGGTATTTTTTATGTGCTCGGATTTGTACCAAAAAAGCTACAAGAGGACTCGCATCTATCTGATCTCAGAAAGCCAGACTACCCGTAAGAACCTCAAAGCATACAGCTTCAATTTCACAACTGCTTCGAACTGTAAACAAGCTCTGAACCAATTGGCCAATGGCAACGAACTCACTATAGTGTGGGTATCAGGCTATGCAAGTATAATAGGAAAGGAACTGCAACTACCATGACCTGATCTAAATTTACATGTGGGCTATCAATAACACATTAGAAGAACATGGTCCAAGAAATAGGATAACCACATTGGATCAATGAAAGGCAAACAAAAATGTTTATTGACCTCTCACCAAATAGAGCTTAAACAGCTCATGTGCCTCACTAAACGCGAGATACGACTGGTCAGGTATCTCCTTACAGTAAAGTACCATGTTTACAAGATAGGTATAGTGGACATCACCACTTGCAGACGTGTGAAATGGCCGAGCACATCCTTATCACATGTGTAAAGCACTGACTACTACCAAACTAGCCCTAACCGGAGAATTAGTGATAACACCAGAACGATTCATGGCCATGCAGGAAGTTGACTAAACGAAGGAAATTCCTAGGAACACATTAGTAGTAGAGTATTAGAACAAAAGGTCTAACCAGGTCGTAAGGCTATATAGCCAAATTACTACGTGTAATCTGAGGAAACCCATTTATCCGCAGCTCAATTAATGACACTCGCGGTAATATTATTAGTATGAATTGTTACATAAATAATTAAGTAGATTAAAATTGATATTAAATTTAACAATATAATTAATGTTGTACTTATGAACAATCCTTATAGATCATATTCTCCTGTAGAAAGTATCTAAATATTAATGGTAATTAGGTACTAAAAAACGAAATCACGTTTTTCCTTCATTGTTCATTTGTCGTATTAGAAATATGTATAATTCCATCACTAATTTCTAACTGAGTGATAGAACAACGCACGGCTGTCCCAGTTAGGGGGATCAACGGGCCTAGTGAGGCCTAAGTGCTCTGGTCAATGATTTGATCACCCTTGGCAAACTCAATCCAGATCCAGATCCAGACTCAAGACCGTCTTTAGAGAAGAGTGAAATCGAGGAAATTGATTGCCTCTCCTCTACATGTTCCAATGACCGTAAGTCTGATGATGACTTCGACAATAACCTACCATAAAAAGTGTCCCTACTTATCCATCCCCAAACAGGAGCAAATTTAGTTTGCACTGCTAACTTCAGTCAGGAATCCAAGAAAAATGTAGCAAAAGTGTGCAACCCCATATTGCGATACTAGAGTTATGTGATGTCAGGACTGGCCTTTTATCTCTTGACGAGAAAACTATTTTGGAGGAGGTGAAGAATATTTGCCTTTATACATAATCAACAGAATCAAGAAAAATGAAACGTATTATCGTATCACTTACCTTTTATTGCTCAATTTGAGTGCACATTTAACAAAGGAGATCGGTATGGCTCCTAGTGAAGAATTTAGGGTGGCTTTTAAAGAGGCAGACCCAATTGTATAGTCCAGTTAAGAGACAGGCCAATTAAAATAACTTTGTCTAGAGTCTATCAAAGTTGTCTTGATAGCAAACGATTAAAATGGCATAGCGTTTATTATTTACAAAAGAACCAATTAACAAAAAAGGCATAGAAAAGTGTAAACGGCAAGATATCCACGAACAATTGGCGGATATGTCCGGGGAGTTCCCGACAAGTGTTTGTTAACCCAACTACAAGTAGCGATGACTTGCGCGTGCGCAGCCTTTCAGAAGCCAATTCCAATGAAAGGGTTCTTCGTGTAATCGGAGTGGTTGGTATTAGGAATTATCCGTCTGTTTTCGGTCGATCAATCTCCGAATATTTTATATATACCACCGCCAACATTAAATTCGAAGATAGTTAGAATGACTTTCAAGCTGTCAACAGTATTTTGAAATTACTAAGAACAATTTCAATGTCAATTTCAGAGTAAACAGTTTCTTTCTGCAAATAAGTCACCCTTTCATCTTACATTAATATTTTTACTACCAGCTACAAATTGACTTTTGTTTTGTTATGAAATATAGAGTAATAGACCATAAACAACAATATTTGCTTTTAATTTTAAATTATAGGCAGATGACATCTATCTTAGATCTTCTTTGTATTATATAATTTGTTGCTTTAAAACAAACCCGATTTTTTGCAACATTTCTTTCATAAGATGAAGTGTCAACGAACTGTTAATATTATAGCCATCACGATTCACGCATTCCATCATCTTATCATTATTCTTTAATTCGTCAAGTGCGAAAACAGATTCCGTTGAGTATTTGTACGGTGTGTATCATGCATTCGTAATTACTAATTGTGGCTTCGTGGAATTCGTTGTAAAAATAGTGAGATGAGTCTTCCCTCGGGTGGTTCAAGTGATGACGATTGAGGATTTACATTTTTATTCGTGTCTAGATTACGAACGAGGAAGTACCGATGATCTCGTGTGATTTCAAAGAACTCATAATACTAAATGATACATCCCAACAAAATGAACAGATGTTATACAATCGTTTTGTTTTGTAACCAACCACGTGCTCGTAGAAATTTTATTAGATGAGTCAGTGTGATTTACTTTTATTGTGAGATTAATTTTTAATACGGTTATGTATTTAGACGAAGACGAAGAATATTAATTACAAAACATCCTAATTAGTTCTAACAGTAGGGTTTAAATAATCAAATCATAACACTAACTTATTATATAAATTAAATGGTTAAACAAAACCAAGTGTTTAATTAACCTTCTAATTAACATAAAAAATGTTTCACCACGGGTTAAGTGAGAATTAAATTCATCGTTATTATATAAAGGTTTGAGAATGGTGTTATTGTGGTTAAAAAACTTAACTGATGATTTTTTTGTTTTTTAATATAGAAATTCCAATAAAGTAATCGTTTTCAAATATATATATATTATTTTACCATAACCTGAAAATGTTTTATAGCCATTAATAAAAAATCAAGTTTTAAGCGGTTAAATGCGCTATGCGGATGACATCCAAAATAGATCGAAACCGGTCCGTGGCTGTTCTTGACGGGGAAGTAATAATTCAATGTTTTAAGCACTTTTATATTGATTTTTATATTATTTTGCAACGTGTTTTAATAGTTCTAAGTAATTAAATTCAACTTTTTTCTACATACATGTAAATTTATTGCAAACTGTAAATTAAAAATTATTAAAAATCACTAATATCATTATTGAATGCCAAGGAAAATTCAACAGTTAGGTTTTCACGTTTTCATCAACAGCACGTGTGTTTTAACGTTATTTTTAATTAGCATACAATTAACAGTAAACTAGATCGAATGCTGTTTCGGTAAACATAAACAAACGTCCTTCGCTTAAGGTTATAGAATACTGTAATATCTGTTATAATATTTACAAAAAAAAACGATATACCGTTTTGGTCATGATCATAATTTACAATGGATTATTTAACAATAAAATACATCTGGAATTGATGGTAACTTTCAAAGTTTGATAATATTTACAAATTAAAAAAATAGTGTGTATTATTTTGCATTAGATGACGTCAAAAACTAATATCATTACCCTAACTTGGAACCTATATGCGACTATTTAGATTGTAATAACGAGTAGGTAATTAGCTCAGCTTAACCTTAACCCACTTGTTCATCTGATGTATAAGGGAATTATATGGTAAACTCACGGTTGCAGTGATCAACATTACATCTCTTAACAAAGGTTGCTCTTAAAAGGTTTTGTAATCAACATTATCATTAAAATATTATAGCCTCCTAATTAGTTTATACTTCTAAAACACCAAAAACCACCAAAATACCAATACATAATAGATTAAAAAAAATTTAAAAAAATTAAGTTGTTTTTAAATACAAGATGTTTTACTAAGACTACATAACAAATAACTTATTACCTAGTACTAATATATAAAATCTCAAATAGTCATTATTATATTTGTTATTTCATTATACGCATTCTCGAAAGGAAATTATTTTCTCTACCAAAATTTCACAATTTAAAGTGATTAGCAAGCAGATTATAAATAAAAAGATAATGACGATGATCGAGTGAGACGGCAATGACGGTTCAACGGTGCGCGACTAATGTCTGGGAAGGAAGCAGAGGAAGGCACAATGACCTACCTAGGATTGCGCAACGGCCAGCAAGAGCACCCTTAGACGGCCTTCCTCGTACAGATTTAATTATCGGTCATCAACCGTACTTTTCGATTGATTAATGTACCCGAGGCGCAGACAAGTTTCGGACCTTTGCTCTAGGTTCTATGAACTGTCTTGAACCAAACAACACACTTAATTTGGAACAAGACTTTCTTATCTCTGCTATAATTCAATTTTCATAATATAATTATAATTTGTTTTAAAGTATTTCTAGTACTACTAAAAAAGTCTATGAAAATTGCGTATAGATTTTAAGTGATTTGTAGATATTTATATATACACCTTCTGCACAAACTTAAACTTGTCAAAAAAGAACTCAAATATTTTCGGATATTTACTTCGAGATACATATAAAAAATATAATTGAGACAGTTAGTTTTGTTATTATGGCGCAATTATTAATGATTGTTAGTGATTAAGCTTCAATGCGATCAGAACTGCGGAAAAAATAATTTAATCAGAACCCTTGGGCTCAAGTTTTATGACAATAAAACAATTTCGGCCAAATTTAATTGCCTGGACTATTAAAATAAATTAGACTAAAAAATAGATGAAAATTAATTATAACAAATTGATAAACAAAAAAACTCTTGTTTGTCCATTTCTGCTTGTCAAATCCAACATGCCTTTTAAGTTAACCGATTGCAGCCACGTCATCTCACATCGATCACCTATCAGTTACGTTCTCTTCATTAATCCCACCGAAGGGTTCAAGATGTTATTTCCCAAGATTTGATTTCGAGGATTACATCATTGGCGAATTCGACAGAAACGAAACCAATGGGTTCCTTTTGTGCACTCGTGCTATATTCAAAATTGATACAATCTAGATTCGTTTTGTGCGAGAGTATTGGATTAAGGTCACATTTTAAAAGCTTCCTCACGCCCGGCAACAATTAGTTACAGTAAACTTTAATAATCCGCGTTTCTGCGAACTGCAAAATTTTCCAGTAATATCATGTTTCGCTGTCGGGAATTTTCCTACTTAAAGTATATATAATTTCATTTTATTGGGTTTCACAACTATTATTTATAATCTTGATAATAAGGTTTTTCCAAGTTATACCTGTAATATTTTAAAATGCTATTGAATCATATTCAAAATTACCCAATGTTTTCTATTACACTAGACACGGTTAAAAAATACATATTGAAATAAAATTAATAATTCTCTCTATCAATGAGTACATTTGTAGAGTAAATATTTGAATTATTATAAAAATATGCAATATTCATTTCATTTAAAGAAAAATATTTAAAATATATGCCCAAAAATACGATAATAGGATTATATTCAAAGAAGTCATAATTTTACCATATTTTCTTTGGATTATAAATATTTTATAATTATCATTGATTGTTGAAGCCGTTACTTTGCTAGTTTTATTGTGACTAAGTTCATCCTATTCGGACATTATCAAACGAATACAATTGTACAATTGATTACTTTCTTCCTCTTTCTTTATGGCCTTTTTTAATCCATGAAGAAATAAAACACCCATTTTTTTCATAATTCTTATCTTAGATATTCACATATCCGCACTGTAATTATTTATTGTTACTGACCGTTTTATTTTGTTAATTGTATTGTAATATTTAAATAGATTGCCATAAATATATTTTATACCTGACACTAATCTAACATTATATTATCATGTACATAAGAAGATAATTGTCTTACCCAACTTCGGCATTCGGCCCATTAATCTACTCTTTTATAACGGCAACTGAGAATCGTAGGTGGTGAAAGCAAGACGTTTTCGTCTTCAAAACATGTATGTTAGAACAATAACATCAATTTTCCGTATCACACCCACAGAGTGTTAAAAAAATGCACAAGGACAAATTCTTCGAATGTTTTCAGGTGTGGAAATGATAAGGTATTTCACCACTCCTAAGCAAGTTGTTTATTATCAATTGCGTAGAAGTTATTTAAATAATAAAAATCCTATTTTATTTCTTTGCTTGGAATTAGAACTTTTGCGAATGCATTTAATTTTGTGTCCAGGTAGCGGGCTGATTTGTTTGAAAAGGCGGTATGAATCTCGCCCAGATGATGGAAATGACACTTTGATATTTATGCCGCTTTCTATTCTAAATTTTAATTAATAACCTACTCGATAAACATTCCGTGGAAAAATTCGAAATGGTCTGTTATACCCGCCTTTCCATTTTGAAGATATTGATTGTTGTTGGAGCGTACGCGTGAAAGTTGGTAGTTTCTTCTTCCGTATATATTATGTACAGTTACATAAGTGTATTTACAATAGATAGGAATTTTGGAAAAAATAAACAAGTAGAGTATATTACCATTACACTGAAATATACACACATGCTACCATGTATTCACAAAAACTTATGAATTATTATTAACAGTAATGCTGAATAAATCAAAAAAATTTAAATCATAATCAATTTTAAAAAGTTATACATTATGAACATGTAAATCGCAAAAAGTCAAAAGGATTTAAATACGAAAGAACCAGAAAGCAGTTTTTTACTCTGTCTGACATCAAGGCACATTATACAAATTTTACTTCCTAAATATCTCATCTCATTATTAAGCAATTCCTCTTCGATAGATCTCTAAAAGTTAAAATTGAACTCTTTCTCTTTTTTACTCCCAAACAGTACTTTCCCAATGTTTTCTCATTCCCCTCTATTGTTCAACATTCACAAGTTATATGTTCTAACAGTAGATGGCGTCTGAGTAAATTCAGCCTAAATGAACAAATACTCTAAATATTTTCGACAATTTAATTCCCTGCCATCATACCAATAATTGCGGTTAGAATTACAAAATGATATTCCATCCATTGTTTAACAATTATTGTGCCCTATATCCAAGCACTTGCATGAATCAAGTTAGCGAGCGAATAATAACAAAACACCGTCATCTTCTTTATCATGTACATAATGCTTCTATGATACTAACTTACTTATTTCTTTTGAAAATTGCCTTCGATACCTAACTAAAAAATTCGCCAAAAATTATTTCAGCTTATAATAATGATAATAATAATTATTACAAGTTTACATTTTAATAATAAATAATAAATAATGAATGATGTGTTATTATCTGTAAAAAGGGTATCGACCAGAGGTCTTTCTGCCTAGTTTTGTCCAGTCATATGGCGTCAGTCATTAGTGAGTAGATGGATGAAATAATGAAATAAAATCAAATTTGATAGAATGTGGGTTTTTAAATGTAAGACTAATAATTGAGTTTATAGGAAGGCAGTATAGGAATGATATATGGAAGTTGAAAGTTTCGAAGAATTTTTCTGCTAAATATCGAAGACGTTCTTGAATGAGGATAACCTAGATGGTATCATAGGTGAACTGATTAGAAGGATTATGTAAAGGATGACGCAGGTAGAGTATGAAAGGATGCACGCTCGCTTACTTTTATATTACGGGAGGTTGAATTGCTAGAATTGGAATGGAGGGCACAAATCATTTTATATATTTTACTGCGGTTTCGGTAGTAATACCATTATTTTTATAAGTAAGACAAGTACTTAACACAAACTGATACGCCATTAACACATTATTGCAAACCAATATTAAAGGGAGTCAATAAGCTCTTGAAGGAATTGGAGGGCTTTTAGTAATGTGGGAGCATGTGTAATTAGGGTAGTATCATCAGCAAATTGCAGGAGATATTTAGAAGAATTGAAGTTTTCAACTTATATTAACTCTAAATTAAAAAAACTGTTTCTACCATAAATGAATTTACTTCATTGTTTTATGCATCTACTCTTAGCGACTGACGCAATATGACTAAGAAAACTAGACAGAAATAACTTCGATGGATAACCTATTATTAATAAGTAATACCCTAATACTTGTAAAAAAAACTTACCCAAAAGTACTAAGAAAGAAGTTATTTAAAAATTTTCAAAATAACTTGAACAAGAAATGTGAAAAACCAAAACCTTCAAAAATTCTAAATACTAAGATCTTAACAAAAATAGTTAAATGTACTAACAGTAGATGGCATACAAATAAATTCAGCCTAAATGAACAAATACTATCATTTTCAGCAATTTAACCAAATCAAAAATTTAAAAAAATTTAAAAAAAAAATTAAAATATTTTTTTTACACCAAAAAATATTTTTAAAATTTGCTAAAAATTCTTAAAATTATTAAAATATAAAGACATCATTTTAGGTTTATAAAATATAATAATGATGTATAATCTTTAAAACCTATAAATATTATAAATCCAAATGGCTTAAAATATAAAAAATACTAAATTAATAGGAATAGTAGCAATTTTTCCATAAAACATACTTGGTAATACTAAATTAATTAAAATAAATATGTAAATATATGTTATAAAAATTATTCAAATCCGGAAACAATATGAAAACCACGAAGAAAATTTCTACAATTTTTACGAAGAACTACTCAAAATTTCTTAAATAAATTAAAAAAATGTGAAAATATCTGATAAAATAAAACAAGAAATCAGAAAAATTCTCCAAAAATCCTTTCAACTTCCACATATTATCCTTATATTGTCTTCCCATAAATAAATACAAATATAAACCCTAAATTTAAAAATCCTAATTCAATCATATTTGATTTCATTTCACCGCGTCACCCATCCACGCATTAATGACTAACATCATACGATAACCTTTTGACAAACTAAAACATCATTTATTATTCATTATTTATTACTTAAATGTTTTTTTATAGTTTATTCCAAAAATAATACAAATGTGTACTTAATTAATATTAGATTCAATGTAATGATTTTTTTGTTCCTTCTTGTTTTCTTCCCCCTGTCTTCGCCTTGGGATTTGCGGGCGTTGTTCCCATCCCAGGCTAATGGTATCGTGGGATCTCTTGGTTTTCTTCTATTATTATTTTTTCTGTTAATTAGATTTTGTTGTTTAATATTAGGTTCTTAATTTTTAAATTGAAGGTAAAGTTATTACGTGGTTTTGCAATTTATTATACTGTTTTATAGCTTTAGTTGCTAATTCTTCAGAGGATTTTGTTATTTAATATTTTAATGTTCCTAGTTCCGATTTTCTTCTTGTTGTGAATTCATGAATTTTCTTGTTTGCTTGTAATGCTATGTTGCTCTTTATAAGGTTCTTTTTGATTTTGTAGATCATTAGTATGTTATTTAATTTTACCATATTTGTTATGTTTAGTTCTTGAGTTTCGTTGTATAGTTCTAAAGTATTTGTTCTTCTTTCTAGATTGTACAATGTTTTTAATACCTTATTTGTTGTATTTGTAGCTTGTTTATATTTTTTTCGTTGTGTTTCCCAGATGTTAATGTAAACAGTTTGTCAATAAAAATGAGTATTATTAAAACAAGGAATGTTGAGAAATTATAGTATTTTTAGTAAGAAAACTATGAAAAGTCTGGAATTTAGGAAATTCTAACATCTAAAAAATAAATGTATACAAAAATATACACACATTTCTAAAAAAATAAACCGTCCATGAAGAAAAAAATCCAAAATTAATATTTGATTTTTTTTATTAATAAACACTTCACACCTAGAATTCTAGCAAAAAATGCTGAAGAATTCTGGAAACCATATAATTTAAAAAAAAATCTTAAATATTTTCAGAAAATAGAAAAAAAGCGGGTAAATACTGATAAATTAGAAGAAGAAATATTACGAAATTCAGAATATCTGAAAAATCAGAATCACTTTTAAGATGTATGTATGTATGTGTTTGATAAGCTAAATTTGTCGAAACTAGTCACAATAAAAAGTTTTCAAGTTATATAAACAAAGTTATCGTGTTTTATTCAATTTACTTTTAAGATATTTTAATAACTTCAAAATGTTAATCTTAGTGTTATTTTAAAAGCAATTTCATCTCTTAATGATTCCTATAATGCTAACCCTGATTTTTTTCAAAAATAGCTGTATATACACATTTTAAGCCAATTCATGCAATTTCTATAAAATTCTATATAATTTTCACATTCTTGGAAACACAGGTACATAGGACCTGTTTAAAAAATGTTGTACAACAAATATTGCAAATTGTAGTGGCGAATGTTTTCAATTAGTTATATAGAAAATGCTAGATTTCCTACTAAATGAACATCTTTTATATGGTCTTTCACAGATTCACATATCTATCAGCAACATGGTTTTATTAAGGTAGACCAACAACTAATCTACTCCTATACTAAGAATTTCTATGGAATAAATTGAAATTGAATTAAGAATAGTTGGACTCGATTTACACCTAATTTTTAATAATAATACAAGCCTTGACAGAGGCAATATTTTATTATTGCAATTAAAAAGATATTGGCGAACTAGTTATTAACTCAGTAGCTATCTGACTAATAGAACACAATACGTTAATATTGGATCGCCCTTTTCTAGTCGTGTAGATGTGGGATCGGATGTAACGCAGGGCTCATATTCTGGACCCATCTTATTTTTACTTTCCCTGTATACGAAGTATATAGGGGAAGTATTGTGATCGTGATTTTTTTTTTTAATTTTTTTTTGCGGAAATATCCGTTTTGAGGTCCTCTGAGTCCATTGCACTAATTTCTGGAAAAAAATGGTGATGTGGCCATCATAGTACTTTCCCTATATTTTTCTCGAAAACTATGAGGTTTACGTAAAAATCTTATTCTTAATAATTTGTGCACTTTTGAATTCTCTACAATTATTTGTTATATAACTTTCATGTTGCTTCAATAGTTTATTAGCAATTGGCAAAAAATGTCAAAAATTTCAATTTTTATTTTTTTTCTCGAAAGTTAAGAATTTTATGAAAAACATGTTCAAATAAAACTTGTTCAGTTTCTCATTCTCTTTAACTTTTGTTTGAAAAGTTTTGTAATATTTTTCATATTAAAAAAAATATCGGAAAAAAACAAAAAACGCTTCGAGTAAACACCCACTTCCGGTTTATGAATGTTTACCAAAAGCTTTTCAGTTCCAGTTTTTAACGATCAAACCTTACGTTTAAAGTTTCATCTCGATCGGATCATTCGTTTTTGAGATACAGCACCCACGGACAGACAGACAGACAGACAGACAGACACACACACAGACACAAAAAAAAAAATGGTGATGTGGCCATCATAGTACTTTCCCTATATTTTACTCGAAAACTATGAGGTTTACACAAAAAGGCTATTCTTAATGATTTGTTCACTTTTGAAATCTCTACAATTATTTGTAATAAAAGTTTCACGTAACTCTAATAGTTTATTAGCAATTGACAAAAAATGTCAAAATTTTCAATTTTTATTTTTTTTCTCGAAAGTTAAGAATTTTATGAAAAATATGTTTTTATAAAACTTGTTCAGTTTTTTATTCCCTTTAACTTTTGCTTGAACCGTTTTTTAATTTTTTTTATATTTAGAAAAATATCACGAAAAAACAAAAAAACGCCTCGAGTAAACATCCACTTCCGGTCTATGAATGTTTACCAAAAGCTTTTCAGTTCCAGTTTTTAACGATAAAACCTTAAGTTTGAAGTTTCATCTCAAACCGATAATTCGTTTTTGAGATACAGCGCCCACCGACAGACAGACAGACAGACAGACAGACAGACAGACGGACAGACAGACAGACACACACACAGACACAAAAAATTTTTTTCCAGAAATTAGTGTAATGGACTCAGGGGACCTCAAAACGGATATTTCCGCAAAAAAAAATTTTCAAAAAAAAATCACGATCACAATACTTCCCCTATATATACTTCGTATATAGGGAAAGTAAAAATGGTGATGTGGCCATCATAGTACTTTCCCTATATTTTACTCGAAAACTATGCGGTTTATACAAAAAGGTTATTCCTAATAATTTATTCAATTTTGAATTCTCTACAATTATTTGTTATATAACTTTCATATTGCGTCAATATTTTATTAGCAATTGGCAAAAATGTCAAAAATTTCAATTTTTATTTTTTTTCTCGAAAGTTAAGAATTTTATGAAAAATATATTTTAACAAAATTTGTTCAGTTTCTCATTCTCTTTAACTTTTGTTTGAAAAGTTTTGTAATATTTTTCATATTAAAAAAAATATGGGAAAAAAACAAAAAACGCCTCGAGTAAACATCCACTTCCGGTTTATGAATGTTTACCAAAAGCTTTTCTGTTCCAGTTTTTAACGATAAAACCTTACGTTTAAAGTTTCATCTCAATCAGATCAGTCGTTTTTGAGATACAGCACCCACGGACAGACAGACAGACAGACAGACAGACAGACAGACACACACACAGACACAAAAAATTTTTTTCCAGAAATTAGTGTTTTGGGTTCAGGGGACCCCAAAACGGATATTTCCGCAAAAAAAATTTTTCAAAAAAAAATCACGATCACAATACTTCCCCTATATATACTTCGTATATAGGGAAAGTAAAAATTTTTTGTGTCTGTGTGTGTGTCTGTCTGTCTGTCTGTCTGTCCGTGGGTGCTGTATCTCAAAAACGACTGATCCGATTGAGATGAAACTTTAAACGTAAGGTTTTATCGTTAAAAACTGGAACTGAAAAGCTTTTGGTAAACATTCATAAACCGGAAGTGGGTGTTTACTCGAGGCGTTTTTTGTTTTTTTCCGATATTTTTTTTAATATGAAAAATATTACAAAACTTTTCAAACAAAAGTTAAAGAGAATGAGAAACTGAACAAATTTTGTTAAAATATATTTTTCATAAAATTCTTAACTTTCGAGAAAAAAAATAAAAATTGAAATTTTTGACATTTTTTGCCAATTGCTAATAAACTATTGAAGCAACATGAAAATTATATAACAAATAATTGTAGAGAATTCAAAATTGAATAAATTATTAAGAATAACCTTTTTGCATAAACCGCATAGTTTTCGAGTAAAATATAGGGAAAGTACTATGATGGCCACATCACCATTTTTATTATTTGTGTATGACATCCGTATAAACATCAAAATAACAATTTTGTTTTATACGCCGATGACCTAAAAAATTTTATACGGTCGAAATAACCTTTTGATCAAGCACTGTGTTAAATTGACTCAAATGGCTTAACGAAATAGAGCTTGGAAAATTATCTCCATTTGAATGTTGCAAATTAATAATAATAAATATCTTTATCTACAATAATTTATTTTTTCCTGCCAAACGGCTATCGATCCACGGTCTTTCAGCGTTGTTGCAAAATATTTTTGCATAACTTAGAGAAATATAATTAATCATCCCTAAACCACCAACGATCAATAATTAACTTATATCATTGACATTAAAGATTTAAGTGTTTTATTTACATTACAACTAAATTTCAATGAACTTATTACCCGTACATGCAACAGAGATTTAAATATCTTAGGGTTTATTTTAAGATTTTCTATAGATTTCACATCCAACGCGTTGAAAACTTTATACCCTGCACTTAACCACATTTAGAATATGCCTCGGTAGTGTGGTCACCTTATACGGATCACCTCCGACCTTTTTCAGTTTGAAGGATCTCTTTCCAAGGAATACAACACACTATTTATTTCTTGAATATTTTCAAAGCCCACGTGGTAAAAAAGAAAACCAATTTTATGTTGAACACATTTCGGTTTAAAGTTTTATGTTTTTGACATGTGTTTTGATGCTTTGGAACCACGTTGCTCAGTTACGGGTGATAATAATAGTCACCAAAGCAGTCATACACGCTCATCAAGTTGTCAAAGTAGTTTCTAAAATGCTGTTTTTAACCGAAAAGGTCTGTATCGAGATTCTGATGATGATCGGTTATGGTAACAGAAGACTAAATCAGCTTTAGGTTGCTCAGTTATCTCAGGAACAGCATCCGGAAATACCCATTAGCTAAGGTACCATAAGCAAAATTGAGACACAATAAAACAATTTGGGTCATGTTAGGGTTGTGCCCAAACAGCGAAATACCAATGTTGAAGCAGATACCAGACTAAACGTATTATTGACTCCAGCTAGGCAATTGGCCCATGACAACGAGATTAGTCATATTACTCTTCTGATAAATTTTAGATCAGCCAAGCTGCATCCTTACAAAAAATAACGGAGAAAGAACCGGACCGCCGAATCGAATTTTGCGAGCAAATGATGAACCTGATCGACAATAATCAAATTCATTAGCATCAATTCTTATTTCCGACGAAAGTACTTTTACCTTACATGGTGACGTTAATCGTTAAAATTGTTATTATTGGGCTAACCATAACCCTCATTAGATGCAAGAAACTTATACGCAGTTCCCACAAAAAGTCAATGTATGAGTTGAAATAAACTTTGGATTGTAGGACCAGTATTCTTCGAAGGTAATCTTGACGTCGCAATACATCTTACGTTTTCTCAAGAGGACGGAACTCCGCCCCATTATGTTAATAGATAAATCTTAGACCATTTGACTTGTTTGTGGCGATATCTCAAGAGAAAGATCTTTATAACAAAACCGAACTACATTGAGGACCTTAAGCAAGGTATTAGGCATGAAATACAGCGTCACACCAGAAATGTTAAAAAACATTAGAGATGCATGTTATCATCGATTTACACTTTGCCAAGAAAGAAACGGTACCCATTTTTAACATTTGTTGCATTCAATATTATAGTATTAAAGTTATAAAATTTGTTTTCTTTTTTTATCACGTGGGCTTTGAAAATATTCAAGAAATAAATGTTGTATGTTGTATTCCTTGCGAAGAGAAACTAGGTGTCACTACACATACCTTTCCATTTGAAAAAAAAGTCAGAGGTGGCTGGGCATTTCCAGGAACAGATACATAAAAATGAAGACAAAAATAAACAATACAAAGCGTGTTTCTGGATTTTTTTTGCAATTTTTTTTTATGAATTTTATTCCAGTTAAAGTTTCCACACCATATAACAAATGTAATGCCATTTTAAATAATCGGTTTCCCTCTGTTCCATTCATCACTATTAATATCAAAAGAAAATATTAAAAGGCATAAAAAGGTTTGATTTAAAAAAGTGCGTAACGCATCAAACTAATTAGAATTATTCCATTAATGGCAATGATTAAAAAAAATAGACCAAGCGCTCGAAATAAAGATCATGGTTAGTCATCTCATCTAAAACCATTTAATATACAAAAGACGGTTCACCTTTAAAAACCACATTAATTCTACTTGTCGATAATTGTAACAATTAATTGCAAAGTGTTGCCATATCAACGATCTACACGCAATAATTTATATTATTACAATACCGAGAATCACGCGCATCTTTATATAAAGGCGGCATTATGTATTTTGTAAGCTATTATTATAAAATAGTTTTATTGTTGAAATGTTTCATCTCTTCAAGTTTCCGTTTTGCTCGTGACTGTCGGTGTCGCAACGCGTTACCTAACAATGGGAAAATGGTAGTGACGGCCCGCGATCTGTTGCAGATACTATCGTAACGCTCTGGATTTCGCTGGTAATGTAAAAAAAAATGGTACAGCATGTTCAAATAAATTTAATGGTTGAAATCAATTTCAATTTAAATACCGTTTAAAATTATTTCATAAAGCATAAAAAAAACTTTGATGTGTTAAAACTAAATTTATGGTTGGAATAAATAAATTTATTTTTATGTATCTTGATAAACATATGTCAGGAAACTGATAAATTAATTATGGAATAAAATAAGTCTTTAATTTATAAATCCACCCCTTTGATTAATTTTGTTTGAAAAAGTGTTTTTGACACACTAACAAAAATTTATCGATATGGTACAACTCACCATTAACTTGGTTTATTTGAGCATACGATCCTAATTTCTACCGTTGACCTAGTAACTTTATGAAGAAACTTGTAACTACCCTAATAGATCTCATATAGTCTGTTCGTTGGATCTTCCGTCGTACGTCACAAACTATCGCTTCAGAAAACGACGAAAGTTTTACAGTGCGTTCTTTTTCTAACGCATTTGGTTTACTTTATCAGACTGAATGTTCTTTCGTCGTTTCTCGAAGCGATAGTTTGTGACGTACGACGGAAGATCCAACGAACAGACTATAAGCATCTTTATTTATGATTGATGGTGCAAGTCATAACTGTATGATACAACTTGTATATTAAGAACTTTAAAGAAACCACACTCATATTAACAAAGTGTAGTTTCTTTAATGTCCCTAACTTAATTTAATTTGTTATTGTTCATTTTATTTTTTGAGATTTGAATAAATTATACATAAGTATGAACATAATGATAATAATTATTGGATAATTTACATAATAACTTCCGTTAGATGAGTTCATCTTGCTGCCTTCAAAAGCATTAGATTTCTAAATGCTTAATTATTCCCTAATTATTATTCTAATAAAACCCAAATTAATTAAGTTTAAGCACATTTAAGATAATACCATTAAGGTGCAATCTCTCTGGACGCTTCCCTGTCTTTAAGTATGCAACGCTGATAAGATTTAAAATATATCGAAACCGGTCCATAGTTGTTGACAGGGAACAATAATTTAATATAAAAACGCATTTGCCTAGAAAAAGATACAAATTTGCAATTTAAAAAGAATAGAACTACTAGTTGGGTGTAGTAGAAATCGTAGGAAAAATAGCCTAAAAATTGAGACGATTTTAATAAGTGGCCGCGTTTTAATCATATTTCATTAATCAATTACGATTCTAATGCTTTTTTTACGATTTGTAGTATCTGCGTCCCAATTCCGATTTTAATTTAAAATCCTCCTCACTTTACCACATCTACCAAAACTGACCAAAAAGCACATTTCTTAAGTGCCTTTAGGTCAGGTATCCAGTCAGAAAAATATATTTCTTTAAATTAGAATCTTGGACAAATTTGCAACAAAAATAATATATAAATAACAATTTAATATATATTTTGATTAAAAATAATAACCAATTTTCATCGAACTTTTTTAATTTCTAATTTCTTTTTGGACATAGTGTATACATGGGTCGCAACTGTGACCAGACATTTCCTAGGTGTGGAGTATTCGATTAGGCGGCATAATTGTTTTTTTTTTGTGATTTCTCCAACTACCGGTGGGACGTTGGTATCCTTGATTTTGCTCGCTTTGTGGTCGCCAGGTCTGATTCAATTCGTTTGTGGGTTTGCATGATCTAATAATAATCCACTTGGGTTTTCATTCACGTACTCTTTTGAGTTGTAGACAAATGTTACGTAATTTATAACATAACACGACCGCAAAATCGGACGATTGTTTCAATCGATTAGATTCAATCTTCCGCTTAGTTTACATAATCGATTTTCTTAAGTTCGATACAACTTCCGACTATTTCCCCTAATAATTCTGTTATTCGATTAACGGTAGTTCGGATAACCTTGAAATAATTCGCATGTGACCTAGGTTTTATGATAATTTAATAGACTAAATCCGTTTAATAGATGTATAAATTTTAATGCCCGCCAAGGTAATTCAGGTCATTTTATTATATCTCAAAGATTTTGCTATTGCACTAACTATTCAAGAATATTTTAGAAAGACAAGTTTTAAATCCCAAATATAAAAACTGCATTTTTTGGATGTGATAACAACAAAATGAAACTTTTTAAATGAATAATATAGCGAAAAGTGGAGGGCAGAAGAAGCGTAGAAAACAGTTTTGCTTAGGAATGCAAAGATTTTGCCGGATTCGACTGCCGAACAAAATAGTTCAAGTATTTTTGTCACAAAATATTTTGTTAATGCAATAACTATTTAATCATAGATTAGAAAATGGAAAATGGAGTTTTAAAACCTAAACATATAAAGTGAATTTTTGGTTAATCTAACAAGAAAAACCCTTACACTGAATTAGAAAATTTAACCACAAATAATTACTGTAAAAAAGTTATATCACGTGTAGACACAGTTATATAAATCTAGACAACACAACAATACACGATATTTTATCGTCATTATCAAGTGAATTTTAAGTTGATGAAGTCTTGAATGAATAGTAATTAGTTGTGTTTTGGGATGAGGGAATATATCTGTCGCTAGTTGTTGGCAGATTATCTCGGAGGGACTGTAGTAGAGTGGCCAAAACGTTAATTCGTTTTGTTTGTTAAGGATATATTACAACTGTTGTGTTTTGATAACACTGTTTCTTTATTAAATTTTAGATGAGTTGTTTTTTACTTAGGAACGAAAGGAATTGGGCCTAATTGGACGCATTCTCTGTTTTGAACTTCTCAAGATATAGAAATTTTGTCAAAATTGTTTCCAATCTTCACTCACTACGATGGAGGAGAATACTAATAATCATTCAAATATCTTTGTTGCTTAAAAGGGAACTCTATAGTTTGCGTCTTAAATAAATTATAAATTTTATTTCATTCAAGTATTTGATTTTTTTGGGAATGTTATAACTCTTCTCATTTGTAATAAATAATAATACATAATAATTTACCAGTTATGCAATTTCCACCCACCAATCGGTAATATTATTAATTATAACAATAAATCTGTCAAACACCATTCTAATCATTATTACCTGCACCGTGACCTGAATATTAAGTGTGAAGAAGAATAAATCATCTCAGTAATTTAATGATAAAATTTATGTACGTATTATGTTTATGTAACATATTTAAATATGCATCTGCAATAAATTTTCTATTTCAACAAATATTTAAAAAATGTTTGCCTAGAAAGCGAATTTTCGAGAATACTTTAAATCTTCTCATTGGTAATAAATAATAAAACATAGTAACTGACCAATTATATAATTTTCACACATCAATCGGCAATGTTGTTATTTATAATAATAAATCTGCCAAACACTTTTTCGCTCAGAATACACCGTGACCTGAATATTAAGTATGAAGCCTTCTAATTGAATGGTTGAATTGATGTGCATATTAATCTAGAAAAGTTCGATATATACTCTTAATATAGAAATATTATTCATTGTTTAGTAATTTAAAACTATAAATAGGGGCAGACAATTTATATATTTAAGAAAAAGAAAAAATAAGAACGTACAAACTAAGAGATAGAGAAACAGCAGAAAAAGTAGATAGGCATTCGAAAACAGTATAGAAAGAAATGAGAATGAACTAGAAAATAAAAATTTGGAACAAATGTGGGCACTGTTTAAACATGCAACTGTATAAGCCGCAGCAAAGGTCTGTGGAGTAAACAGTTGAAGCAAGAGAAATAAACAAACAGCATGGTGAACGAATGAGATAAAAGAGCGCATAAAACGAAAAAAAGTTAGCATGGAAACATTATATAGGCAACAGGACAACTAAAAATTATGTCAAATATAAAGTTGAAAAAGGAAGAACGAAGGAACTAATATCAGCGGCAAAGAAAAAACAATGAGAGGATTTTGGGGAAAAACTAGAACAAGATAGCAAAGAAAATAAGAAACTGTTCTACAAAGCAATGAAGACACTAAGGGGAAATAAAACACAAGAACTAAACTATAGTAAGAGCAGAGGTGGGGATATATTTAACAAAGAGGAAGGAATCATCATGAAGAGAAGGAAAGAATATTTCCAGAAGTTATTACAGTGAGAGAATGCTCTAAACGGGTATTATGAAAATGAGAATGAAGAAAAGAAGATGACAACAAAGATCTAACAAATGTAGATAGATAAAATACATTATAAGTATATAGTATAATTACATTGATAAAATGGAGATAATAGAAAAAAATAAAAACGGAAAAGCTCCAGGACAAAATTGAATAACAGGGGAAATGATAAAAAACATAGGGAAAAAATGGATCAGAGATAATTGTGAAAACCTACAACAAAATATGGAAAGTACAGCAGATACCCAATAACTGGCAGATGGCGCTAATTGTACCATTACACAAAAAAGGAGACAGAAAGAATTGTGACAACTACAGAGGTATAACGTTACTGTGCTCTAACATGAAAATAGTAGAACAGATAATAAACAAACGAATAAGAGCAATAACGAAGAAGACACTAGAAGAGGCACAAAGTGGATTCAGAACAGGAAGAAATATATAGGACCACATATTAATTGAAAGATAACTGGCACAAAATATGCTACAACAGAAAAAAAAACAGTATTTACCTAGAGGAAGCCTTTAATGAAATACCAAGAAACAATTATGGGAGACATTGACCAAAAAGGAGTGGATGGAAAAACAATTAGAATAATTAGGGAAATCTACAAGAATAATACAAACGAGGTAATATAGTAATATATAAAAATAAGAGAACAGAACCATTTACAACAAAAGGAGGACTACAATAAGGAGGAGGATTAAGTCTGAAATTGTTGATAATATGGACGAAATAATAAAATATTGGAATACACTATGCAACGATATAACAATAGAGTACACAAATCTCTAAAGAATTGTTAGTGTCAGAAGGAGTATTTGTAGATGATAAGAACCAAAAAAACTTAAACAAAACTTATAAATATTGAACGAAACATTAGAAAAATATGGTATCAAAATGAACAAAGGAATTACTAAAACAAAGATAATAGGAGAGGACAAAAGACGATGAGTATAGAAATGCAGGGGGCAAAAATAGAACAGGTATCCACATGCAAATACTTAAGAATAAATATAGGTAGCAAAGGACCACAGGAACCGGAAATAAACACAATAATAGAAAAAACATCAAAACTATACTACGTATTAGCACTAAAACAAAGATAGTCAAGTCACCGGTGCATTCCTATAGATGCGAATCATGGACGCTAACCAAATGAAATAGCTAAGAAAAGCCAAAGGAGTAACAAAAAGAGATAAAATGAAAAATACAGAAATAAGAAACGATCAAGGAATACAGTCTACACTAGACTTCATAGAAGAAAGACAGTTGCACTGGTAGAAACATCTACAGAGAATGGAAAAATACAACAAGTGAAAAAAAAAAGTGAAAAACACAAGGAAAACAGAAATTAGGTAGGCCCAGACTATCATTGGACCAAATGATGACAAGAGCAATAGAGAAGAGAGGAATAACATGGATGGAAAAATATTTCTGGAAGAAATAGGGAAAAAACCAACATCTTTAAGGCAAATGGGCACCAGATTATATATATATATATATATATAACAGTCGCGCAAATACCATGATTACTAATATCTGTCGGATTCAAATCTGATTTCGCCTATAATCGTAATTGTAAATGTTGATTTGAAAAGATAAGGTAAATTTGAATTGTAATTTCAGGATATTTTAATAGAGGATGTAAATAAATTACGATTAAAGGTTATGTACGCCATAACAAGTGGACGAGGTTTATCAAAAAGGATAGCAAATTAGTCCAAAAAAAAGGCAGGCATATTATTTAATAAATTTACATGACTGTTATGGTTAATATTCTTTGGATTTTGTAAGTTAGGCTCTTACAATTGATACTAGCTCAAAGGTTTTAGGTGTAAATTTTAAACGTCAGTTAGGATTAAATAATTCAAACAGTTTTCCGTGAAGGAAGTGGTAAAATTAGATTACTATTACTATAATAATAATTATAAATAGTAACCTACATATGCGTTAAAAAGTATGTGAATGGAATTTTGGTCTATGATTATTCTTTTCACTCCCTAAAACAGAATTATAGAGTATTGATCAGCCCGTGTTTCTTTCGGTCAAAATTTTATGTATTGTTTTTTTAAATAATTTGTTTAAAAGTATATTTTTAAAAAAAGAAGACCAAATATAAGTAAATAAAATAGAACTACATTATTTATTATTCTTCACAAATAAAAAAATTGTAACTTTGTTTGTATAACACTTACTTTATTAAATGACTATAGTTTATACTATATTAGTGACTACAGTATAGTTACTTCTAGAAGTCACTTTTAGTTTGATAATGACAAGCTCAAATTGTTGAAACTATAGTCACTAATAAAGTCAGTGTTATACAAACAAAGTTAAAGAACAACATAAATTAATAACATTAGGAAGTTATATAGCAAGCACATGCATTTTATGAAGCAGCGTTAGTGTTATTAAAAGCTTTCAAAGATATCGTGCTGGAGTACAAAAAATACGCGGATTAGCTTCCAGAAATTTATTCAGAAAAAGGCTGTCAAATTATGTAATGAAATGAGGTAGGATTTTTAGGTAAAAGCACTTTTATCAACAGACCTCAATACAATACCAAATACAAAGCTTTTTGTATATATAAGAATAATATAGCAGATATTTTCTGTTTGGGAATTTAAAGTATCGATCGATATCGATGATAGTGAAAGCGTGGTAACGAGAAATGTGACGAGGTATTTTAGACATCAATTTATTATCGTTTAAAATAGTTTCCTAAAACATGGAAGTAGTAATAGTATTATTTATTTATTTATCCACTGTGCTCGCATAATTCAATTGAAAATAACAATAAATTCTTTAAAAAAAATTGTTTGCACATGGAAAGGCTTGAGTTCATAATAAAATGTTCTTCTATGTTCAAATTTGGCAAGATAATGGTGAACCCTCATCGTAAAGACCTTCTGTGGCAGGATCGTCATCGATGCACTTGCCTGCATGAAGGTCCTTATGATGAGGGTTCACCATTATCTTACCAAATTTGGCTTCTTTTGCTCTAAGTAGTAAACTTCTATTAAACTTGTATGTCATATTTGAAGCAGAGTAATTAGGCAGTAAGTCGTCTAATGTCTTATTTTGAATTATCAAAATGACCGGTAGTTATTTTTAACGTTTTAATTATGAAAAAATTGTAAAAAAATTCTTATGTATGGTTTAAAAGTGAAAATCAAAATTTTTGGAAAAATATAAAAGAGTTACAATTATTTGCTGATTTGTCACAATAACATTTCAAAACAGAGTAACCCTTAAATTAAAAATCAATGTGAAAATAATGGCTAAATATTATCTGAATAGCAAATATGTATTTTAGATGTTATTTTCTCTATATCTTCAGGTTAAGTTATAGAGTCTGAGTGGAAGAATATATAACCGTGAATTGTAAACTCACCTTACCGAAGAGCAAAATTTTTGTTATTACTCTGTGTATTTATTAAATAATTATATGTACAGTACTAACAGGGAATTATAAAGTTAAAATTAAAAAAATAATGCACTTCAATAAAAAAAAAATCAACGGACTGTAGGATTGAAGACAAGAAATTTGCATTTATCTCAAATATTATGAAATCATTATTTGAAAATAACTAGAGTTCTTACGTGCCAGGACAAAACATTATAATAGACCACAAATTATCAACAACCAAAGCCAGATAGTAAATCCGGAAAAAAATCTGATAAGTTCAGAATAAAATTTTGGTCAGCATCAAATTTCCAAAATAAATGTATAATTCAAAAAGAACGAAACAAGATAATAATTAAATAAACTATTATATTTAATTAATAAGATGTGTTTGCTTTTCAAATATTTTATTTAACTTCACTTCACTTTTTCAGATAAGGGAGACACATTGTGACATGAACAATTGTAGTAAAGTTAAATTTAAAAATAATGATTAATGGTTGAGGCGTTCACTTGAATATTTTCATCAACTAAGAAAGTACTGGAGAAAGAAAATAGGATCACTTTGTTTTACCACTTTTTATTTAACAAATTACACGTGACTATAGTTTTGATTATCAACTAGTTGATAGTCGAAACTATAGTATAATTTGTTAAATAAAAAGTGATAAAACAAAGTGATTTTCTGTTTTCTTTCTCCAGTATATTCAAGATGTGCCACAAAGTAAACGCCTCCACAATTAAACATTTAACTAATAAAGTGTTTTATTTAAATTAAATTAAATATTTTATAATCAAACACATCAGTTCCTTTAAATAAGTTTGTTGACCTGAAATTAATTTAGCCATTTACCTGTGTTGAAAGATATCTAAAGGCTGATATTTTTTACCAGCAAATGACTGGCTTCAAAATCATTAAAAAATCGTATTACTTCGATTGGAACAATTTCTGGAAATAAACGAGAATGGCGGAAAGGCCAATGGTCAATAGCCATTTGACAAATGTTCTTCGGATTTGTAATTGTATGGTCATTATTATTATTACGTGTATCAATAAAAATGGTTATTTATTGCAAAAGAGAATTGCAAAAAATAATAATTTTCCTCGATTTTAATTTGATGTTTATAAAACAGATATTGCACTTTGGTAGTATATCAAAGTAAGCCAACTAAAAAAGTATCTCTACTGAATACGGAGAATCATTCTATCAACATTAAAATGGAGAAAAAACTTCCCGAAAGTACGATACTTTATAATAAAACCAAATTCAGAGTATAAATTACAGATTACAATTCTTCAAATATATTTGTGTGAAGTCAGGATCTCAAGAATGACCTTTTAAAGTAGTTTTTAACATATAAAACTACGATTTTTGATTGATAGTTCTCAGTACCACCCGAACTACTACACCGTAGATGTAAGAAGGACTGGGCTCTTCGCATTTCCGTCTTAAATATTCAATAACCACCTTCCATGCCTTGTTTTAAGACGTTTTTGTTTAATATTTCGGCGCTGAACAGCATTAACAATACGTCTATATGCTGCTTCCTATAAATATTATTACTTACAATTTCTAAGGCTATACAAGGAATGACTTATCCACAAAGAATAATTCTTTTACACAAAGAGTTCTGTACAAAAGAAAGTATGAGATTTCTAGGAATATTGCTAGATGCTACTCTTAATGATACTAAATATGTTGCAAAGTTCTAAAGTTGTAAAGTGAATTGATTTCTGTACGCTACATGTTGCATACCCTACAATCTGCTGGAGCACCCTTGTATATATATATAAACTAGTCTATAATTCAAACTTCTGCTCTCGACTACGCTTTGGTATAACTTACTACATGTTGCATACCCTGAAATCTGCTGGAGCACCCTTGTATATACTTAAACTAGTCTATAATTCATATTTTTGCTCTCGACTACGCTTTGGTATAACTTTCTATAGTTGTAGTTATCAAACTCACCGTTTGTTCACAATACAAAAAAGCTATCAGGATAATGTTAGGATTAAAATTCAGGGAGTCTTGCAGGGGATATTTTAGGACAAATGATATATTTACTTTGTACGGGATGTATATATACTTTTGATATACAATTTCAGGCTGAAATAAGTATCAATGCCACTCATCAACATAACTCTAAAACTAGACATTACAAAAACTTTGCATTACCGATTCACCGGTTATTTATGTATGAGAAGAAACCATCATATGCTACCATGAGGTATTATAATCGTCTGCCGTGGAATATTATGTCTGCTACAAACATAAAGAACTTTAAAACTTGTATTTTTGTGTATCTTTATGAGAACGAGTTATACTCTTTAAATAACATTTAGAATAAGCAATTTCTTTTATAATCCTTAAAAATTTCATATTTGGTTTTTAGCTTTTAGTTGTTACTTTTATGCGGTGTTTCAGTTGAACTACTTTTTCATATTTTAAATTTATTTCTTGAATTTGTATTTCCCAATTTGTTTTTTGTTTGACATGTTTTCACTAATATGTATTGCACTCTTGTATATACTTATCTTTATCTTTGTTATATCTTTGTACTCCATTCTTATAAAATAAATATCACAAAAAATACATTACAAAATAATCAAATATACTCAAAATTTTGGCTGATAGGAGGACGGGCGGAGTTCACTTCTTAAAAGGAAGCTCAATTGGTCCTCAATACTAAATGGTGTACACTTTTCATTTCCAGCGGACGAATGCATCATTTTTAACATTAATAATTGTGAGTTAGTATCAAACAATCCTATCAAAAACAAATCATGTCACTTTAAATTTTCGGATATTTAACTGCAATTTTTGAAACAATGGCCAGATTTTAAGGACGCCAACAAAGAAATTATTCGTTAAAGGTCATTTTATGTAATGGGAACTTTATGAAACACAAGCGACTTTAAACTCATATTTTCATAAAATTCGACTTTTGGGACCAACTTGTGAAAATGAATCAAAAAAGATTTTTTATTTCAAAAATTTTTTTTTACAGAGTCGAACTATGAATTTCCATCTGAACTGGAAAACTTGATTGACTTTTTTTAGAATCTTGATTATATACAAAAAATGACCAACAATGTTTTTGAAATGAAAATATGTGTTTTGCTTGTAGAAAAAATTGTTTGTACTAAATGTGCACTGAAAAATAGAAGAATTGTAATGATGCAAATAAAAATTGAATTAATCATGATTCATCATGGTTACGACCGTTACTACGTGGAAATTCATGATATAAACACTTAAATAAAACACTTATGTTTACTATGTTTTTACCACTAAAAATGATTGTGGATTTTAGTGGTAAAAAACATAGTGAGTGTTTTATTTATATGTTTATAGAAATTAAATTGTACATTAATTCAATGTGTTACGTGAAAATAAACTTGATTATAAAACAAAGCACCTAAAACCCTTCTTCACACAGTTTATTATAAATATATATTTTGTATTTATTTCAAATAAACTTTGCAAAGAAAGGTTTTCAGTGCTTTATTTTATAAGAAATAAATTAATATACCCTAATGATATATTTGTGATCAAAATTATTCGAAAGATTCGAAAATAATATTACAAGCAAAATATTGTTCTACCCTTATATGATCTTCAGAAATATAAGGAGTGAAGACAGTCTTAAAGGTATTATAACAAACACCAGTTGACTTAATAAATAACACAGGCCGATTTTTGGTGTTTTAAATTTGGTAAGTATCCTTAGCTAGTACGGGTACGTTGATTCTGAATGTGAATTTGGTTTGAGCCTATCACGTTAAGATTTTTCACAAAAGGTAAAAAAAACCTTGTGGGATATTTTGTACCTTTATGATATTTCCTAAATTGCATTAAAATTATTTCTTTGAAATACTTGATGCATCGATAGAAAATATTTTAGTATAATATTATGTTTATTTCATTTCAATATTATATTTCATCAGTCAAGGTCAACTTGATGGCATCGGCAGTTGTTTACGAGATAGTTCGTTAGCGTCAGTTGTTTGTAGCATCGAGTTATGTTTTGTTTTCTGAGTGTTTAGTGCGTCCTGATATATTTTGTTACGTGTGTGGTGATTCAACGATAGCAAAGCATCAACAAAACATAACAGAATTTATCAAGAAAGCTTATCACGCCTACTTCGGTGTAAAGTTTGGTGATCAGGACAAACCTTGGGCTCCACATAAAGTGTGCTTTCAGTGTGTCGAGCTACTGAGAAAATGGACAAAATGTCACGTAGCTCTTTACCTTTTGGCATTTCTATGGTACAAAATATTAAAAAAAAACATGGAGATGGCTGTTACTTTTGCTCCTGTGATGTCAAGGGTTTCAATTCGAAAAATGAACATACTACTCAGTATTCTGATTTACCGTCTGCTAAACGACCTGTACCTCAGGGACCAGGAATTCCCATTCCTCCACCTTTTCTTCACACCATCCAAAAGCAATCATCAGATGAAAGCTCAAACAAAAAAAAAAACCGATGAAGACGAATTGAATCCTGATATAGACCAACCTCAACAGTTTATCCAAGCTGAACTAAATGACTTAGTGAGAGACTCGGGCCTATCGAAGGATGCTGCACAAATCTTAGGATCACAACTGAAAGTCAAAAATCTGTTAGCTCCAGGAACCACATTTTCGTGGTATAGGCATCGTGAAAAAAAATTCGCGGAATTTTTCTCTAAAGAGTGTTCACTGGTGTAATGTAATAATATTCCTGAAGTAGTCATGAAACTGGGAGCTGGCAATTACGATTCCACATCATGGAGGTTATTTATTGATTCTTCTAAGAGAAGTCTGAAGGGTATCTTGTTGCACAATGGTAATACTTGTGCATCGGTACCTGTTGCTCATCCGTTCATCTCAAAGAAACGTATGAGAATCTTGAGCTGTTGCTAAATACAATAAAGTATAGCGAATATTGTTGGCAACTCTGTGAAGACCTCAAAATAATATCCATACTTTTGGGTCAACAGTCAGCAAATTTGCATTACGTTAAGGAAGAATGGCCACGCAGAGTAAGACTTGTACCGGGACAAAAAATGTGGCTGCATGATGCATTAGTTGACCGAAAATTAGTTCTTTTGCCTCCCCTTCACATAAAGTTATGATTCATGGAGCAGTTTGTCAAAGCTTTAAATAAACAAGGTTTCTGCTTTAAATAACTGTGCGAGAAATTTCCTGCACTTTCTGAAGCTAAACATAAAGAAATAATTTTTGTAGGCCTGGAAATTCAATCCTTAAAATCGGAAAGATTGTTTCAGAACACAATGACCCAGAATGAATCTGAAGCATGGAGTTCTTTTATAGAATTCATACACGGTTTCCTTGGAAACAACAAGTCTTCAAATTACAAAGAAATTGTAGCCAACATGGTCGAAAATTATAGAAAAACTGGGATGCAATATGAGCGTCAAATTTCATTTTCTGAATTTCCACGTTGACTCTTTTCCCAAAAATCTTAGAGCTGTCAGCGAGGAAAACAGGGAGAAAGGTTCCATCAAGACATAAAGGAGATGAAGAGACGTTACTAAAAAATGTAGGGCTGTGTAATTAATGGTTAAAATAAGTTGCAAATGCAAAGTGACAAATAAAAATCTTACACATTTGATTATAAATAAGTTTTTTAATCTTTTATTGACCAATTTAAAATTATAGCAGTAAATAAATAAAAATGTATATATTTAAGAATTTCTAAGCAATATTCGATTTTAATTACAAGAAACAAAAGACTTAAAAATACCCTCTTGATATATAATTCTAAAACAATAAAAATTCAAGTATTGGAGGGAGAAAGAAAGTCTGACAAGTCAACACAAAAATGTATTTAAGCAAAAGAATGTGTTTTAAATAGGAAGGAAATTAGTTCATATTTTTTTTAAATAATCCATTCTCAAATTCCAAATTATATTATCAAATAACTAAAAATAACTATATTTTACAAATTCTAGAGCAACTCGGTTTAATATGATAATAACCCTCCTTGACAAATACTGTATTCCCGCAATCCCAATATTCCTACAAAATTCAACCACCCACAAACACTCTTCATCAATTCAATAGATCGCATCATCCGGATAGTTAAATTCAACTAGCTTCAATTTTTATATGTTTTTTTTTTAATTTCTTTTAAGACGGGGCAGAAAGACCTACGGTCGATAGCCCAGACAGTGACAGACTAACACTAATTATACTGTATATATGTTATTTTTGTAAATATGTGTTACTGTAATAAAGATGTTGTATATATATGATAATAAAACACAAAACCTAAAAATACCCTATAAATATATAGTTCTAAAAAACATTGAAAATGCAAGTATTAAAAATAAATACAGATTTTACAAATTAACATAAAAACATAATTTCTAAACTGAAACTGAAAAATACTCTACAAAATTATAAATTTAAAAACAATTAAAAATTAAATATTAGAAAAAAAATTAATCTATCGAATTAATGAAAAAATTCTTCTTTAATAAAAAAAATATGAAATTTTAATCCTTTATTAATAATATTATTGATTTTTGCGGCTTCTACTTCGTTATACATGTTGAGTATAAATAATAAACACTTTTTAACTTTGTTGGTATAACACAATTAAATTGTGTTATACCAACAAAGTTAAAAAGTGTTTATTATTTATACTTTATTAATAAATTCGAAATAATAGCAACAAATAACTAAACATTTATATATTTAACAATTCCTAAGGCAAATTCGATTTAATATTATAATCAAAAAATAGTATTAGAAAGAAATAATAATCTTAAAAACCAATTCTCAATTACTTTTTAGAAAATAATTAAATCTAGTAACATAAATTGCCTCCAGAAGAAAATTAATTAGATGTTAATATAAGTATTTGGCCATTATATTAAAACTATTAAATATTACGGTGTTTGCATAAAATTTTATTTTTTATATATTCAATTTAAATATATCACTTTTAGTTTTAGTTTAATAACTAACTTAACTTTCGTATTTTTGTTATTTCTATTTTTAAAACTATCATCAAAAACTATTTCAATTTTGTATTTAAAAAATCAATTCTTTAATTATTATTACTTCTAAATTGAAGCACAATAAAATTAATCATTTTACAGAAAACATATTATAATGGTTTTGAAAGAACGTCGTAGCTAAAAAAATAAATTATAACTTCATTTATTACTATTATAATCAAATTAGTTGATTGAGTTACGCGAAGATCAAATTAATTTGACGAATAACGCATTAATATTTCTTCACACATTTATTTGAAATGAATGTCCAAAATGTACATTTGGTAATTCGTTATTCGTGCTTTATTTGTCACTATTGTAATCGTAAAATTATTAACAAACAAAAAGTTCACTAATAATTTGTTTCCTTGACTACGTTTACTATATACACATTTTAATCATGTTGACAATTTGTACAAAATAATTGTTATATCTGCCAATTTTTAACCAACCGTATGTTTATTTCACGTATTTTTCTATTTACCTTAAATTAATACGTTTTATGGGTCCTAAAAGCTACGGTGTGGAAACCAATATTAAATTAGTGTTGATTTTCAATTTAAATTTACTATTTGCAGCTTTAGTTTAATAAAGAAGTTAACATTCGTATTTTTTTATTTTAATTTTTTGTGCTTTTGTAAATTTGCAAATAACTATTTCAAATCTTAGTTGAATAAACAAGTTAACATTTGTATTTTTATGTTTAATGCTTGAAGCCATCACTTTGTGATACATCTTTAATCAGGAACTTTAAATGAAAATACACTTCGTTGACATCACACACACCTGTGTGATATCAACGAAGTGTATTTTCATTTAAAGTTCCTGATTTGTATTTTTGATTTGAATTAAATAACTATTTCAAATCTTTAAATTTGTATTTTAAGGGTCCCAAAATCTACCTTGGGGAATCCCATGTTAAATTAGTTATCAAAATCTAATTTTATATTCAAATTACCGTTAATATTGCGCGAAACGCTAACTGATTATAAAGAAAGTCGGGCGCCTTTCATACTTCTGTGAAAATTATGGAAAATATCTGGCCTACGTTAGAAAGCTAGCTGGCGATCGCGATTTGATCGGACATTGCAAAACCTTAAAGAGGCCCTTTTCTTCTTAAATTATAAATATCAGCGATGTGGAAATCAAGGCTTTCGCTCGTCTCTCCTTAGGCGACAATTCCACGCGCACCTCAATGACATAATGACACATTGGCACGGATATTCGCGCATCATTTTCGGCCAAGAAAGTGAGCACCGCGCGAAAGGAGAAATCTTTCAAATACGTACCCCAATCTGAGATCCATTTTTTTTTCCGCAATTTCTTGTTATTGGAGAACTTAGCAAAGAAACTGTCACTGGTTAATCGCGAGTGCACATAATCGACGCGGAATTATGAAACGAAATCTTTTGTGATGACCGCACGTCGGATTAATTTGAATTCGGTACGTTTTTTTTTGTTTGAGGATATCGGGAGGCACACCTGGTGGAGTGGTGAAGTGCACAGCACCGTTCACCGCGCGTGATTGTGGTTGGCGTTCGCCAGCCGCTAAGCTATAATGTTGGAGAAAGTGAGTGTTGTGCTTGACGGCGGGACGGGATCTCTTTCGGACCGGAATAGTTGTTTACCCAACAATTATACCAGTTATCACATGGACGAAATTGAAAAGGGAAATTTCGATGACTATCGCACCCAACTAAATCGATCGAGATGTACATATTTCGCTTAAATAATATAGTTTTGATTTTAAGTTGATTATAAATAAACACGTTCCCCTTCAACAATGTTGTATAGTTTTTTTTTAAGATTGGATAATAAAGTAGTACTAGAAAAGAAGAAAGTTGATAATTGGGTGTTATAATGATTATTTATTTTGAGACACAATAATAGTATGTTATAACAACTCCAGCTTAATTATTTACTAATCATTTTTGCATATACACCGGAAACACGATTTAATATCGTAAGACATAAATTAACTATTTTCAAATAAGTATAAAAACTAATTGATGGAATTTTTGAATCTTAATAATTTTTTGGTGTTTGTAATAAGTAATTATACTTTGCAATATTTTCATAGAAGTCATATTACAAAAACATTAAAATACAAAAACAATAATATTACAAAACTTTCTACTTTAAAACAAATACTTCACCATAAAGTGATTATCCAAACGTAACTTTTCGGGATACTCGAAGGTACTCGGAAATTACTTGAACTGGCAGTCTCGAAAAAATCCATTATGTTTCTAGCTGACAATAACTAAAAAATAGCTGCGCTATCGAGACTAAGGGTGTCCAGGAGTATAATATAATATAATATAATACGGCTGCTAATCGGTACCCTTACTAGGCATTTCAAACTAAGCAAGCACCTCCACAACATAGGAGTAGCAAAAGATTCCGTCTGTCGAAAATGCGAGCAAGAAGGGGAGACCCTAAGTCACATCCTGTGTGAATGGCGACTCACTGAAACATCTCAGGAGGTCCGTATTCGGCCAGATTAGTCCGACTATCTGGTTGCCCTCCACAAACCATCATCAAGTGGAAGTTAGGTATAATAAGTTGTATTCCCAAATCCTTAATATCCGGCCACCATCACTTTTCTACCTGCCAATGACAAAATATATAAATCTCTTCATAAACTGAAATACTTTTCTCAATTTGTTTCTGTCTCAACGTTCAACTACTTTTTCACGTATTATCCTAATTTCAAATTCTCAAATAACTCTCTTTGAAAGCATCTTTTCTTCTCAATTCCATTATATATCATATTCAGTTTTAAACAATTACTCTCAAAAAAAAACTATTAAAACTGTCTGTCTGCAAGAACTCATTGGCTCTCTTCAATACTGGTTTGCAAAATGATGCACCACACTATACAAATCACAACTCCTAATCTCCTATGACTGTCGCCCTAACTCTTCGTATAAATTCCTTATTTTCCATACATCCATTCCTTCTTCAGCTTCTTTCAAATAATGAAACTGGTATCTTTATACATTTATAAAATGCTTGTGTCATATTTTCAAACTCTATTCATCCAAGTGCCTATAATATTCTGAAATTCTTTAATTCATCACTATAACCTCACAAATCAACTCGTACGGATACTATCCTAGTTATTTGTATCAAAAAAAAACTTTATATTTCTAATCAAAAATCATTTCATCCCTAAAATCATTCGATTATTTTCTAGGTTCTATCAATATTTCATTCATCTATAGAAATAGCAAACTAACACTACCATTTAGTAAATTCAACACTATTATTATTATTATAAACAATGTAGATATTTGCCAATTAGAAATTATTTCTCTTATCTATACAAAATGATATGTTTAAACAGTAATTCAATATTAGCTACGAAATTCTTAGTAATACAATTGAATATATCAAAACGTGTTATATACAGGTTGTCCAGATAATGTGAGGAAATGGCTAGACCACGGAATCCTGGGGTCAAAATATGATGATTCAACTCAACATATATATATCTAGTTTACGGTTAAGCCGGAATTTGTCTTATTTAAATTATTTATTTTGTTTACAAAAATTAAACGCCTTATTCGATTTGAAATAATTTTTTTATTAATAAATACCATAACAAATCAGTTATTATAGCCATTATTGATTGACAGGAAGTATAAAAATCAGTAGTACCACCACTTAAAAACTAAAATACTTTTTTATTAGTGCATCCAATAAAAACTAAAAAAATACTACTTGAAAGACCATTTAATTTGAAAACTTTCTTGTCTCTTAATAATAATGGATATTTTATATGTTTTTACCACATTAAAATAAAATATATTTATACAAAATACAAAAAATAAAATATATTTTTTGTCTAGTAAAAACAAAATCTACTACTACTAAAGATCTTTATTTAAAGAAAACATAAAATATAATACGAGGGCCATTTAATAAGTAATGCCCTATATTTTTGTAGAAACTATTTATTTAAAAGCGTTATATTTTAGTGACAATACAGCTACATATTTCTTCTACACGTACTATTTTTCAACATAGTCTCCATCAACTTTTACGGTCTTACGCTAGCGTGAAACTAGTGCCTGTATTCGCTGCCGGTACCAACTCTTGACCTGTGCGCGAAGTCATGTTTTCGCCGCTTGAATTACGCTCTCATCATCATCGAAGTGTCTTCCACGCAAACCGTCTTTAAGAGGTCCGAAGAGATGGAAGTCTGAGGGTTCCAGATCTGGGCTGTATGGTGGATGGGGCAATGTTATCCAACCCAATTTGGTGAGGTGTTCCCGGGTTCTGAGACTTGTGTGCGGGCGTGCATTATCGTGAAATCATCAGCCGGATTATTGTCATGTCTAACACGCCGGAAACGTTTCTTGAGTGTGTCCAAGGTCTTCAAGTATGCTTCGGAATTAATGGTTGTCCCTCTTGGCATCACATCAACAATAATGACCCCTTCACTGTCCCAAAAAAACAGTAACCATGACTTTTCCAGCAGATGGTGCCATTCCATTGACTGTCTTTTAGTTTCCGACTTAAAGTGGTGCACCCAGGTTTCATCACCCGTCACAATCCGGGACAGAAACGCTTCCTCCTCAGCATCAAACCTCGCCAACAAATCTGATGACAAGGTTGTTCTATGCATCCTGTGTTCTGCTGTGAGACTTCTTGGGACTCATTTTGCGCAAACATTTGAATATCCGAGAGTCTCCATCATTGCACATACACTTCCATTACTGACTGACAACTGTGAGGCCAATTGTTGCACTGTGATACAGCGGTCCGTACGAATAATGATATCCACGCGCTTCATAATGTCTGGAGTGGTGTCACACAGGACGCCCGGAACGTAGCAGATCTTGGAGTTGAGTTTTTGGACTTTCTGACACTTTAACTCTCCTTGCCCACCTCCCGACAGTGCTTCTATCGACAGCATAATCTCCATACACTGCACACAAACGTTTATTGCTATCTCCCACAGTTTCTTTCTCTGCAATCAAGAACTCAATCACTGCTCGCTATTTGTAACGTGGATCACTAACAGACGCCATTTTGAAAATTCACTACAGCTCCGCCATCTGTTGGAATGATTTGAAACTTCGTCTACCAGGAGGAGAAACAATGAACTTGAAGTACTTAGAAGTACAACTTTCAGTTTTTGATCATTGTCGAGAAAAAAATATGGGGCATTACTTATTGAACCATCCTCGTACATGTAATGGAAAAATAAATTCTGATATAAGACATTGGTTTATTATTTCTGCTCAACGGCTATCAACTGGTGGTCTTTCCGCCCACAAAATCTATTTTTCCATCAAATCGAAAATACATGTTTTTCGTGACCGTCTTTGTTTAAAAAATATAAATTATGTATAATAATAATTATCGAGTGTCTTTTAATAAGTAATTGTTAACTTTATTATGTTTCATAAATATTCATATTTGGAGCAAACAGATATCTTGCTTGTATTAGAATTTTGCGAAGGAATTTGTTTGAAAAGTGTTAGATGTTGTTTTGATTTATTTTATCAATTGAAATTATTTAACTTATATTCAGTTGAGTAAGGTCATTTACTTATTAACTGCACTTGTTATTAATGAGAATATTATATTCATATTTTATTTTTTGCACGAAAACCGTACAAGATATTATTAAGAGACAAAAAAGTTTTTAAATTAAATGGCCATTTAAGTAGTATTTTTTAGTTTTTATTGGTTGCACCAATAAAAAAAATATTTCAGTTTTTAATTGGTGGTACTACTGTTTTTTATACTTTCTGTCAACCAATAATGGTCATAATAACTGAAATGATATATTATCTTATAGTAGTTAGCAATAATACATTTCATTCAAAGCAAATAAAGCGTTTAATTGTTATAAATGAAAGAAAGAAATTTTTTTGGAACAAATTCCGGCTTAACCGTAAACTTTTGGATATAGATATGTTTGGTTAAATCATCTTATTTTGACACCAGGAGTCTGTGGTCCAGCCATTTCCCCACATTAACTGGACACCATGTATATATTTATAAAATAATTAATAATGATTTTTATTATATTACCATTAGGTTGCTCTCTGTCCTTGGTGCATTAAAATTTAATACACTAAATAAATCGTAATCCACGTGTCTATGAATAAGCTTATAGATAAATAATATTTCCACAATAATTTATTTAAGAATAAATTTCTTCTTTACACAATTTCAATATAAAGAATATCTGTAAATTCCCATGATTAAAAAAAATCAATAACTTGACCAATTTAAAATATTTAGTATTATATATTACATTGTAAGGGTCTTCGTATACGGACCGGTTTCGACCTATTTTAGAACTCATCAGAGTAGCGCAGTTGAAGACAGGGAAACTAGTTTTACTTTGGATTATTACTCTCCATGTAAACCAAACCGTCAATCAAGATATTACCATAAATGTGACATCTACTGCCTAAGCTTTGCACTAGATCACTAATCAAGCAAACTGACAACCCCGACAATTAAAACAATAATAAAGTAAACATTAATTATTATTCCCTGTCAATAACAATGTTGACAATTTTAAATTTTTTGGTGTAGCAATGCTTTAATTAATTTTGAATAATATGTAATATTTGACGAATAAAGCTTTTATTTGAATTGCCAAAGGTTATTAATGCTTTATTCGTCAAATGCAATATTTGTTTTGTTTTGCAAGAAAATAATTCATTTATTTGATTGAAAGATAAAAAATGAATTAGTGGACGAAGATGAAATATATATGTTGGGTGTGTGGTTGTTCTTTTATCTATATGCCGCCCTTTAACCTATTATATCGGTTTACAAAAATATATTTACATAAAGTAATATTCTAATTTATTAATAAATCTGGCTGAAAATGCCGTCTACATACTTAGTTCTGAATCTTATAGGTCAGATCGAACCAAAGCGTGTCAAGACTTGTTGTAAAATATGATTAAGCGCGCCGTGGCTCCAGTCTTTGTCGTCTTGGCGTTGCATCCACCTCACATAACACAGCAGCGAAAAAGAGTGCTTTGCACGAGATGAATAGAATTTCTTAATTTGCTCTCTGAGACTGGCTTAGGAGGCTGAAAATCCATGTAGTTTGTCTGAAAAACATGGAATGGTGTAAGGGAGAAAGAATAAAAGGTTCTAAGGAGCAAATCCTGTTAATCTGGAGCGGCTTCTCTAAAGTTGATTTGACACACGACACAAGTGATTACATAATGTCCGGCTTTTTATGGGGCTACGTTTAAAGATAATTGCTTCTGTACCTAACCCAGACTAGGCTGTTAACTTTAAAGTGTACACGTGTAGTAGTGCTGGTCGGTATATTCTCTTTTGATTTTTACTGCTTCGATCATAATTTTTCTGGTACTTTAATGGGTTTGCAATAATATCTTTAAATATCGGATTCAAAATTTTTATTCCTAGAATTTGGAATTCTCCACTAAAAGTGAAGTTCGTGGACGAATAACTTGTATACTAGATAAATATTTGTGACAAAGCATACGGAGAATAGTATTTTTGGGTAATTTTGACATGTCAAGTTTTGTTTTTAGATATCATTCCTTCAATTGACAGCATTGGACAATGGATGTTTTATATAAAAGTTTCTTAAGGCAGGAACAATATTAATTTTGTTTTGTAAACTATAACCAGGCTATATGGTTTTTGTAAGGTCTGTGAGTGCTTGTGCTAAGATGAACACAAAATTCCTGCATCAGGAATATGCTTACACATCTGTCGGTTGTCGTTATTTCTTGATTCACTCAGGTTTTACCTGGATCCGTTTGAATTTCCTCTAGAGTGATTAGGTGCCCCAAATAACATATATAGGTGCAGCAAAAACATGCTTTTTCTTTGTTTACTTTTAGGTTAATAACCCAGTTTTAATAGTACTTGTCGGTGGTCACTTTAATGCTGTTCGTTTTAATTTAATACTCATCTGAAAAGAAGAAAAGAAGTATTTATATTTTTGGTAGCTCTTTAACATTAGACACTGAGACCTTGGAAGATTTCGGAGTCCAAATTTAAGACAAGCACTGTCTTTGGTTGGACTGGTATTTACCAATACCCGCATCCTAAGTCTATGGTAGATATCCATGACGGTAAAATAAAAACTTGGAGGAGATCATAAATCCTGGGTAATAGATAGGTGTCATTTCCGTTGACTGCTTTTACTTTTATTATTTATAACTAACATAATATAGTACATCATTTCAGTTATTATGGCTATTATTGGTTAACAAGAAGTATAAAGAACAGTAGTACCACCACTTGAAACCTAAATTATTTTTTTATTGCTGCTTCGAATAAAAACTAAAAAAATACTATTTGAAAGACTGTTTAATTTAAAAACTTTTTTGTCTCTTAATAATATTTGATATCTTTTACGGTTTTCCCACAAAAAAATAAAATAAATTTTTTTATCTGGTAAAAACAAAAACTAATTTTCCATCGAATTGAAAATAAATGTTTTTCGTTAATTTTTAATTTTATTATATTTCATAAATATTCATATTTGGGGCAAACAGATATCTTGCTTATATTAGGATTCTGCGAAGCAAATTGTTTGAAAAGTGTTATATGTTGTTTTTATTTATTTTATTAATTGAAATTATTTAATTTTGACTCAATTGGGTAAGTTAATTTACTTATTAATGAGTGCATAATGAGCTTAATATTTCATATTTTATTTTTTGTGCAGAAACCGTACAGGATATCAAATATTATTAAGAGACAAAAAAGTTTTTAAATTAAACGGTCTTTCAAGTGGTATTTTTTTAGTTTTTATTAAATGCACCAGTAAAAAAATAAATTAATTTTTCTGTGGTGGTACTACTGCTTTTTATACTTCCTGTCAATGACTAATAGCTACAATAACTGAAATGATGTATCATATTATAGTACTTATTAATAATAAATTTCATTGAAATCGAATAAAGCGTTCAATTGTTATATACAAAAGAAATAAAAAATTTTGAAATTTTGAAGCCAAATTCCGGCTAACCGTAAATTTTTGGATATAGATAAGTTGTGTTAAATCATCATATTTTGACCCCAGGAATCTAATTTCGAGCCATTTCCCCACTTTGTCTTTACTAGAGAGGTTTGCTCATATTAATGTTTTCCGCTGTAGTGAGCAATATCTCACGATGTATTCATATTATATGGCGATTTAAAGGTGGCATTACGCTTCAAAAAATATCTTTGACATTTTGTGTTTGGTCAAGCAAGTTGTATGTTACAGCGTTATAAAATGTAAGTAAAAAAGAGAAAAGTTGATGCATTCTTCAAACCAAGATCAAGAGGTGGAGCAGGCGTCCAAGAATTGTTTACTGATGGACCTAATACAGTATGGAATGTAACAGGAATGTGGTGATTCGAGCAATTAGGCCAATCGTCGAAAATGTCAATAAAATCATGGACATCGTTGAGTGGGACTAACATATAAGCACTTATTTAATTAGCCAGTAAACGGAAGATTAGTGAGAAAACCGTTGGTAACCATTTGCATCTCAAGAAGAAACTCGATGTATAGGTGCCACTCGAATTGACGCAAAAGAACCTTTTTGACCGTTCCAACGGGTTTGCCACTTAGCCAGTCCCCCGCGTCTTTTGACGAGCCACTCCCCTCTTCTGCATATGATATATCTCTGCTCTCTGCCTGAGGGTCAGGTCCACGAGCGGGACTAAGGCCAGGACCTCTGTCGAAATAGTTCTGTATGCCCGTGCGATCTTGATGTTTCCCGGCCGCATTGCTGCTCTCAGTCTATCAGCATTTCGCCGCAGTGTTAGACACTTGTCTCACGCCAGGGAGGCATACAAAAGCTTGGCCTAGTCTGCGCTCATAAGCAGGGTCCGTCTAGCCACAAAAGGACCCCCGATTTTCGCGACTAGCCTGGCAATATTTGTACCTCTCTTCGCTGCCTCTCTGGAGACCAGCAGCATATGTGAGCTGTAAAACGGGCTAGCCTCAAGGGTGACCCCCAGATATTTAATTGTTTTGGCGATAGGAACTGCCTAGCCAGGCAGAGGCCGTCTTTTCCGCTGCGATTGCGAGCCCGTTCTCTGCCATCCATTTATTAAACGTGCGTATCGCGGCGGACGCGATTTGCCGAACCGAATCTGTGTATCTGCCCTGTATCAAGTGTAGCACCTCGTCAGCGAAGCCAATAATGTTGGCGCCTTTTGGTAGCTTGAGAGTCATTAGGTCGTCGTACATGAGGTTCCAAAGAATCGGGCCCAAAATGGAGCTTTGTGGTACTTTTCCGGCGACGACTACCTCTTTGGAGCCCCCTGCTTCCTCTATGATGATTTTCCGGTCCCGGTTAAAACGAATGGTGAAAATTTTGGTGAGCCGACAAGCCAAGAGTAACGGCCAAGAAAATGCTCCTGTTTTTTTGGTGGGATTGAAAATTAATCATCCACTGTAAACTGTTCGTATTTGATTCGGACCTCTACTGTCAACACCTGTCTAGATTGAAGCAGACGATTGTCAAGAATCGGCCAGAAATGACCAATCGAAAGGATATTGTTTTACACCGCGACAATGCCAGGACACACCAATTATTAAAGACGTGCCATAAGCTCCAAGAACTTGTATGGAAAGTGGATGAACAAAAGCTATCGAACAAAACAATTTTATCGCAATCAGATTATTCTAACTATGCTAATTTGTCGAAATAAAACATAAAACTTTTAACTTAATATATATATATATTTGATCTACTAAGGAACCAACTAATTCTACATTATATTCTTCTGAATATATTGAATTTCGGGCCACAATCAAGATAAACATTGTTGATGCAAAAATTATGTGAAGTCACAGGGAACACAAAAGTATTACTGAATCAAAGGTAATTGAATTTGCGAATTCAAAAATTATTTTTTGTTTCAATACAAACCGATATATTAACAAAAAAGTATGTATAAATGGAATAAAAACTAATAATATTTAGTAGTAAATAAAAATCATTGTAGCTGTGATAGTGTTTGTCAAAATAAGAAAGTAATGTTTGACTGTAAACAAAAAATGGCTGAATTAAGTGAAAGAGAAAAAAGAGAAATTATCAATGATGATTTGATGATTAGGTATGGAAACAGGAGAAAGGTACATTAAGATGTTTGTGATCTTTTTAACAATATCCCCCCTCTATATCTATAAAATACCTTGGAATTATCATAGATCAAAAAGTAAATTTCAAAAAGCACACAGCCTTAAACAAAACAAAACTCACCACTAGGGCCAAATTATGTAGAAGTCTTTCTTACAAAGTAAACGGTATATCCACTAAAACAGCCGTCAAAATTTATAAAATGATTTGTCGCCCTCTACTTGACTATGGTAATGTCCTTTTTTCTAACTCCTGTAATCCTTCTATTCACAATATCTAAGATAGCGAGCGATCCTCCGCCATCCCAGCAATCCTTTACATAATCCTTCTAACCAACTCCTATATGACTCTACCTCTGTTATCCCCATCAATGAACGCCCCCCCCCCCATTTGATTACAGATAGATACGACGAAGAGCTCTAAATCACGAATTTCATTCACTGAATTATTTTTTATGAGGCATTCAAGAATAATTGAAAGAATAACCCAAGAGATGCAGAGAATTTTACCTGAAGTAATAGTCAATGTTACAAGAGAAATTACAAACCAAATTGTCTATTATCAAGAAGTAAACGGTGCTTATTTTCACCATTTATTACATTAAGTTTAGTACTTCGATTTTATTTCACGGTTTGTAATTCATTCAGTTTTATATTAATAATATGATTATTAATTTTTCTATAGATCATTTTTGTTGATATCTTGGTTGGCATTGGCATGTGTTTCATTAAAAATTTAAAAATTGACATTATTTTTGAAATATGCGATTTACTGAAATACCACCTTCCATATTTCATTTTGACATTTATAATAATTCCAGAGATATTTACTTGCTTCTACACAGTCGTCCATCATGTTATATATAAATCCGGTAACATTCACTGTTATAAATTATATATTGTCCTTGATGATGGAATAAACATACATTTTTATTTCTTATATAAACCCTTCGCTACAGCCAAACTCATGGGTTATTTATAAAATTAAGTACATACGAGTTTATTTTCTGCGAGGTGTGTGTGCGTGTCTGTGTATTTGTGCGCGTTGATTTTATAACTTTTTATTTATGTATTATTACCAAGACATTGGCCAAGACATTGACCGAGACATTAACATTTAAACATTTATTGTTATTTTGAATTTGTATATAAATTTACAATGAAATATAGGTAAAATGCAGATAAAATGTTTTATTTAAATAACCTATAGAAATAATGTACTACATTCCGTGGATAAATTAGTTCACTATAACACATAACATATCAAACTTATAAATCATCAATTATTAAGTATTTATATTTCAAATATTTGTAATTATTGTTACCTTGTATTATTTTTTATTCGTTGGCAAATAATCATACATAAATAATGTATATAAAATTCAAAAAATTAATTTTGTTTGCTTAAAATAACATTCAAAGCTAATACTAGTTTAATTGCCATTACATTTTAATATAACTTAACAAATAAGTTGCTTTGAATGCACGAAGGTCTATTGAGTGGTTCATACCTCATATATTAAACTATTTCACAAAACTCTAAAAAGACAGAATAAAGATAATTTATTTAGAAGTAACAAATTGCGAAAAATGCAAAAAACACCATAAGAAACAAAGAAACTCTATAGTGTGTTTCTTATTTTTAGATTCTTATAATAAATAAATTTCATTTTAGGCGATATAGAGTACGAAAGCAAATAAAACTGCCTTGAAATTATCATATGATTTATATTTCTAGATGATGATTAGATCATACTAGTGAAAATGTTCAGAAAGGTGATATAAATCAAAATAAACCACTTTCAATTTAACTTCCTTCATAAGACACTTTAGGCTATATTATTGTAACATTGTTAAAGAAGGCCAAAATTGTATAGAAATTAAAATCAAAATGCTGTAGTTGCAAATTACTAATGTACTAAAGAACTTGCCTTCAATATGTATCACAAAGCAATGAATATCATACAGCTTCAAACAGTTCGTTTAACCAATTCCAATCTCTTCTATGCCCACCTTGAGCTCGCACGCCCAATTAAACGCGAAATCGCTACAGTTAAGCCCCACCAATCTCATCTTCTCGCATCATAACACTTCCTCACCAATCGAACGGCCTTGCTATAATTAACAAAGATTAACGCCAGTTCTTTGTGTGCAAATTTCAAGAACACGCGGATCCCATCCAACCCTTCAAGGAAGAGGATGCGCGATTAATTACCGCGATCACGCGCCGGCCAATATAATTGTGGGATATTAAATACATTACGAGATTTAGAAAGCCGAATGTCACATGACTCTCCAGGATACGAACCAAACCAGTCACATGAGTGCCAGCTCACCAAATTACCAAATCACGCTAGACACAACACCAATTAGCGCAGCGAGTGTCTAATGCACGGTCCAGGGTCGGCGCGTTCCCCCGATAAACCCGCCACTGTCGATAACAATCGTATCAAACAAAATTTATTATGAAATATAAATAGTTGGATACTTTAAAAATTAACGCTAAATTAAAAATAGTAGTGACATCAGAAGAGAATTTTGTGTAAAATAAAAAGTCAGCCAATATTTCAAGCTGAGCAAAATTGACAAAATAATAAAAATATTGTAATATATTATATAATAATTCATCATTTAATAAGTTTAAAATTGATAATTGGAATTTTTTCATACCTTGTATTTTACTTTGTAATACACACTAATGTGAAAATATATTAAGCAAATTGCAGTTTTATTACTGTAAATTGTGTCACATTATCAAGTAATTACTATAATGTCTATGCTAGAATTTCTACCTACTTTAGTCATTTTTTATCATGAAAGTATATAATATAATTGATATGTATTATCTAGAAAATTACTACAAATTTATCAATAAATCGATTTCGATACCAAGTGTCAAAATATTTATATTTATTTAGCAAGAAAGTTGTCGGGTTTAAGGGTAAATTCCTTCCGCTCGCATCATCCTGACTCAAAGTATTCCAATTGACGATAGCCGGTTTTGCATGCAATTTTTCTTTAAACATATGTTAGGATACATATTTTTTAAATAACCCAAGAAAAAGGCAGGTGAGATCTAACATTGACTAAGTTTCTGGAGATTATCCAATTATTAAATCAACCTTAGAACTTTCAATATAAGTCTTAAACAGCTTAAAAACAGCTGAAGCTTTAATTACAAAATTGTTTAATAAATACATTATATGAACATGAATTTGGTTGTGATTAGGTCTTAAGATATGTCATTGAATAATTGATTAGAAAATTGTGTATATTATTATAAATAAAACATTTTCTCTTTAATATCATATGATTGTTTCATTTGGGAATTATAGATCAAGTGCTCGTAATTATCAAACTAAAAATAATTTAAATAAAAGATTAATCACAGCGAAAATTGAGAAATATACTAAATTCGTCTATTCGTTACAGGATTACGTACCTAGAGAGATTCCATTTTCATCTCCTTTTTGGCCAAATGGATTACCTGGAGTACATCCTCTTCAAAGGTATGATCGTTTTCGATTAAGTTTATGTATATCATTATTTCCGATATCTGCATGTATTTGTTCTTTATGTGCGTCTCTTGCATATAATTATTTAGAAACCAATATAAGAATATATTTTGAAATACTATATGAGATATATGATGTAACCGTAAAATAATACTATTTTATGCATTAAGGAAATTATAAAGATGTAAATTATTGAAAGCAATTTGTCTTTAGGTTCAAGGAATACTGAATTTTCCACGGTAATTACATCATTACTTCGAAAATAGTTTTTCAAATTAAATTTAATCTTTTAGTTAAGATGGTGACCAGAAACGTAAAAGTATATTACTTTACTTATTAAGTATACTGAGTAACATGGAAGTCGCAAGACGAAGAAGGGGTAGGATTTTTTTTGCGAAACTGTAACAAACTTACAAACTGTACAAACGTGTAACTATTAAAATATAGCAATCGATTAAAATTGCATTCATGTGGGTCAAATGGATCTTATTTTACAGGTTTTATGTTTTTCTCATAATATTATTAGATGGGCTCAATAGTTTTCTTTGTAGCTGCTGTCAATGAGGTTCAAAACCGCAATATTCGACTTACAAGAAACCAATTCTCCAGTACTAGATTAATTGCCGATCTGTGATTAGCTAACGGTCATCATTTAACGCTGCTTGGAAACCTATCAGTCACACCGCGTGTTACTACTATTTAGAACTACCACTACTACTTTAGAATTCATCTGAGGCAATATAAACACCCAGCGATACGTGGATGAGGTGACCAAATCCTATATTCTTCATTTTCTTCAGCAGTTATTGCAAGTGATTATGTGGACCGACTAATTTGTGAAGTATAATGTCAATATCTTGCCATTACTATTCCGATTTCCTGATTTTTCGCCCATTGAACATGTATGAGACATTATGGGACGATAACTAAAGAAGTTACAACATCCTGCACAGATGCAGCAGGCTCTTTAGCACGAATTATGTTGCTTGGGATACAATACTGAAGCGATCACAAAGAGTAGTGGAGTGTATAACCAATAGGGACAGACGCACCAATTGTTTATATAAGAAATGCGTTTAATTGTCGGTATGTACCTTTGTATGCCACGATTATGTCATCAACGTACCTGTACCAGTAAATACAATTATTAAAAGTGGGTAATTTTGCTAATATTTCTTTTAGGTTATTCATGAATATTTTCGCCATTAAGGGGCTTAACGGGTTTTCCATAGCTAAGCCGTCTTTCTGGAGATAATACTTATTATTGAATTGGAGATAATTTTGTTTCGTGCAAATATCTAACAGATTTAAAATTTCGGAGGTTATTGTAGGATTTGTTTTATTTTCTAGCAGTTTATTTTTTAATAATTGTGATTACTTCGTTGGGTGGTATATTAGTAAATAAGTTTTGTACATCGAATGACACTAATCCTGCATTATTCGGTAGTAAGATGTCTTTGGTTTTATTAACTAAATCTAAACTGTTTTTGACTGCAAATTTTGAATTAAACTTAGTATGTTCTTTGATTAGTCTTATTATGTTTTTTGCTATTTTCGTGTATGGGGCATTTACATAACTAACTACTGGTCTAATTTTGTTATTTTTATGTAATTTAATTATTCCGTATAGTTTTGGTGCTTGTGGGTTCATCGTTTGTAGCATGTTTGTGAAAATAATGTTTGTGTGGTATTAATTTCTTTTTTCAAATTTTGTTGAAAACTTTTAGTTTGGTCTTTTTGAATTTGAGTGAAATTGTTTTCTTTAAGGAATGATTCTACTTTATTATTATAATATGATTTGTTCATTGCTATTACTGTGTTGCCCTTGTCTGCTTTTGTGAAAGTTATATCTTTTAATTTGGATAATTCAAGTATTGATTTTGTTATTTTGATTTTTCGTTTTCTGTACTTTTATTTTTATTAATTGTTAGGTTTTTTAAATGGTTTGCAAATTTGTATTTTTCCATTATTTATATGTTTATTTTTGTTCATTTTCTATAAAAATTTATTCTTTTGCTATCTTTTAATGGAGAATTTATAAAAAAAATTCTACGCTTTCTTAGTGGTTATGATTGCAATTTGTAACACGCAAATTACTTTTGTATCATTCAATGTCTGTCGAGGTATTAGCTACTTCTCTAGCTAAATAATAATGTATATATGTTTCAATAATTAATTTGTTTTGTAGTTTTAATAAGACTCATTTGTTGTAGATTTAAGAAGTTTTTTCGTGTTTACGGTTAAAGTAAATAATAAAACCTTCTACTTCCATTGGGAATACCTTTAGTGATTATTTTAATTCGCTGAAAATCAGCATAGGAAATGATTGTAATGATCAATCTAACAACTAATATTATTTGTACTGCATAAATAAATAAATTATATTTTTTTAATTAAATTAATTTGAAATTATTGACGAGATACTTAGTTGAAAATCCATATTATATTTAATTAATAATAAGTGGTTAATTTTCAAAATTTATTTACAATCCTTTCGCGACACTGGGGCTTATTCAGGTGAAGAATATCATATACAACGAACTGTGGCAGTGTAAATAATAAAATTCAGAGTGTGGTGGATAAATTGAAGTCTACTCATTCAATAAACAATGAACCAACATCTGCACGACAACTAAACACAAGATCTACCGAAAAAATTGATGCAATCGATTTCGCATAACATAACTGCAAGTTTTGCGTCATGATTTGGGCCCGTACAAAATTTAACTAATTCAGGAGCTGAAGGTAAACGACTTGTGTTCATTGAATGGGTCGTGGAGCAATTACAAACTGACCATATTTTCATCAAACGATGACGATACCATACCACATAAGATCCAATAACGTCCAATATATTCCGAAAACTGTTTAACCAGGCCATCACCGTCAATGGCAAGCGCTATTGGTCGATGATTATCATCTTCTTTTAGCCTGAATTGAATGATACAGACACCATAGACATTTTTCAACAGGACGGCGCTAGGTGTCACAAAACTCATGCTTGTGGGGTTTTTAAGTCGCAAGTCCATGGGAATACGCTAAGAAAACCACATCGGCCCTCAAAGCCAACATAACCCATGCCATCGGTCAAGTTCAGCCTGATTTATGCGCCAGAGTAATGAAAGTTTGTACATTTTGGATACGTGCCACCCAGCGAAACCTATCTATGCCATTATGTATCATGGATAGGATAAAAAATTTCGATGATATCTTACACATACTTTATTTAATTTAAATTTAAAGTTAGCAAGCGTTTAATAAATGTCCTTATATAAACTGCAAAAAGAGGACATAAGCCATTAAATAGATGGCGATTAATCTTTGGACCATTAGAATATCCGTCGTCTGAACCATTCGCTAATTGATTTATCACCGTCAGCATATACAGGGTGGCGCACCATATTCGCGTCGGTTTATATACGGCAAACGGCAAATGTTTTTAAAATCTTTTATTGAGGGCTATGTAAGTTCATTAGAAGCACGTTTTAAAATTATTTTGATATATACAGGGTGACTCAAAAAAGAGTTACACACCAAATTTCATTGGGAAACCCTGTATATTCTTTCATATTTTGATAGTGCAGGCAAAATAAAGGCAAGTTACCGTTGTTTCCTTTACCTAACTCTAGCCGTTTTTAAGATATTTGACAATTCTTGAAAATGTAGACCAACAAGTAACTTGTCTTTATTTAGCCTGCACTATCAAAATATGAAAGAATATACAGGGTGTCCCAATGAAATTTATATAACTTTGGCGTGTAACTTTTTTTAGTCACCCTGCACTTAAATAATTCAATACTCAAGTTTATAACCATCTGCAGACACGTGTTTCGATCTCTCGATATCTTCAGTACAGCTTTATTATAAAATTGATTTCAAATATAAATAAAAACGTTTTACTAAAATAAATATAATGAAATATAAATAACTTACTCAGGTATGTACGGCAACTGACACTGCAGATGATTATAAACTATAATGAATTATTTAATTGCTTTTGCAAGTATTTTATGGCTGTGATCGAGTTTGAAGAGTCGTTTTGTTTCCGATCCTCTTCCATGTTTGCACTACTTTTTAGTTTTTAGGTCTTTGACCACCACATAAGGGCTGCATTGGTGACAATGGGTATCACCACCATTCTATACAGCCAATACGTGATTTTGGGCTTTAATCCGTAGTTTTCCCATTAGACGCCTACGAGCCCACGATTTTGTCGACATGCTGATTCCACGTCAGTTTGGTATCCAGAATTCCCGTACACACCAATTATTGATAATATTCAGTGCTTATTGCATTAGGATTGTAAGAATGCCTTCGTGCTTGCCCCTGATTATTACGGCGATGTCATGTGCGTAGCCTTGGGTTATATAGCCCTTTTCATACAGTTTACTACAGTCATATATACTGTGGATCCTGCTAGAGAAGGCTTTACTAGTCGGCTTTGAAGTCGGCTTTGAAGCATTGCCTCCGTCCATTCTACCTTGGAAGGATATATTATTTTATTTATAGCCGCTCGTTTTATTGCAGAGAATGAGGTGTTGCCAAAGGATACCTCTATGTCTACATATATTTCGAGTGCTATTTTCTTGTATATGATTGCTCGTTTTTCCTCTTTGGCGAGGTGGTGTAGAGCATCGACGGTGGATTTTCCAGCTTGAAATGAAAACTGCATGGCATTTAAGGGTGCTCTTATAAGTGGGTCACCCTTTATGTGTTCGTCGATTATTTTCTCCATGGTCCTTTAGGAGAAATGAAGCTAGGCTCATCAGCCTCGATCGATATGATGTGGGTTCATCTAGAGACCTATTGCCTACTTTAGGTATAAATACAACTTTAGCCTCCCTCCACAACTGAGGTATGCAACATAGTACATGCTTGCTTTGTATATCTCCCTGAGTCTTGGAGCAATTCTCTCCAAGCCGCGCTGTAGTAGCGCGGGAAAGATACCGCCTATTCCTGGAGATTTATATGGCTTGAAACTGTTTATGGCTAAAGTCATTTTGCTGAGCGTGAATATTTTTCCCGCTAGGCAGTCTCGATTTTTGCAATGAGCCCTTGGGTCGGTAATAGCCGCAACTGTGTCTTTTGAAACTACTTTTGGTGCCAGAAAGTGAGTACCTAGAAATAGCTCTAAACTTTCCTACTAATCATTCGTATGACTGCCGCCAGTTCTATTTGATGGGGTCGGATTGTCGACCCACTGGCAGTAGGCCTTCCAAGCCTTCCGTTTAGACTTCCTGAGTTGCTTATTGTATTCAGTCAGAGCCTGTCTGTAGGCCGAGCAGTTGCCTATTTTCTTGTCTCTATTAAATGATTACCAAGTGATAGTCGATCCAATTCCTTATTCCACCAGGGAATATTTCTCGAGAAGTTTACCTTTTTTAACAGACAGCTTTTGTCATAGGCTGCTACGATGATATCACTTAGGTGTAGTGAGGCCTGTTCTAATTCCTCCATTGTCGCAAAGTTATATTGGAGGCTCTGGAGTTCAGACAGTAGGCACTCATTATATTATATAATGCCCATTCCGTTTTTCGTAGCACTCCGTATTCTGCTATTTCCGACCATATCCTCTTGTAAGACCAGGATATCTTCGAAAATTGTTTCTAAAATCTGCATATTTTTCATTATTTGTAGATTAAAAAAGTAATGGCATAGTTCGTGTCCGATTATTCACTCTACGGTGTGCACGGCTTTCACCACCATCCCATCTACTTCTGCGACCCACTTATACATTCTTACTTCATCATTTTCAACGAACAGTTGCCAACCGGCTCACATTCTCCCAGGCCCAACCGTACTATAAAAACGTGTTCCTTCACTATTGTCTCAATCTCGGGTCGCAATCTATGCAGCGTTATAGGAGAGGTTAGTGGTGTGTTACAGGAATGATCATTCCAGTATTCAGGCGTTATTGAAGCTCCTACTCATCCTCTATTTTATCCAGGCCAGATTTTACTGCATCATAAAACTCATCATCGGCTATGACATTATGTGAATCTTCCTCCAAATCAGGCCCAGGGTGCATATAACTTCTGTATTTGCTCGCAGTAAGAGTTAGCATTATTCTCGCTTCTCTTTCTTTTTCCAGAAGTTTCAACCACAACTCTTCTCGTTTCAAAACCAAATCTACACAATGTGCCATTGTATCCAAAATAACGGCCGTTGTTGTGCAAAACGTAATCCTTAAAGCAATCAGTTTCAGATCGCAAGTTTTATTATCGTTGATAACTCCATTTATTTGGCCGTTGCCACATTTTCGGCACACACGTTCTAATAATGCTGCAAGGTGTCAATCTGCCTGCAGAGAATTCTCTTCTTTGCAATTCGGCGTGCTTCTCTTGGACATTGTGGCCAGTGCGCTTGAAACTGCTGCTCGGAGCAATGCTAAAAGTGTTAGATTGTAAGCTGACATAGTAATAATGCCGCTTAAGACTGTTCTCAAAGCCTGTCCGGTAACCTGATTGAACTTTGTAAGATTCTAGTGTGTCAACCCAATGTTACTTCCTCTCCACAAAATCCGCCCTTAAGTACCAGACGCAATAATTGACGGAAACATTAAAGCGGCACTAATCGAACTCTGGAACTGGAGTTTAAGTGGCTAGAGCAAGAGTATCCCTGCAGGCATATCCACTCTCCTATTCGCTTTTGTAGTACGACAAAGTTGCATTTTTGAGGATTACATACCTGTCCTTCCAACAGAGTATGTAGTTGTTCCATTTGAGCAGGACGCCCTGTCTAGTTTTTCATGTCAAGAGTCGTCATTGCTGTGCTTGACCGCCATTGTCGCGCGCGGTTACACTTTGCTTCGCATTTAGTTTGTTTAACGCTCAAATAATAGCCGGAATCCGCTTAAGGTTAATTAAATTGCCCGAATCGCATGCCCGAATCGCATGTTTATCAAGTGCACTCTATCAGTTAAAAACAACTGCGTAACTTCAATTTTCTGTTAAAGACGTCCAAGAGCGCTTCTGTGAAAAAAACAAAGCATTTTAAGCCGAAGAGGAGGACGACCGTTCCGAAAACCGTCTCCAAAAAGAAGTAGTCGACTACAATTATTTTTTATTCTGGGAACATGTGACAACGGCAGAACCCCAGGTTCGATCTAGGATCTTCTTTAAGAATTATACTTCCACCACTAAAATAAATAACACTAAAAATCACTACCTGTATTGTGCTGAACGATCCTATCTCTCTATCCTAATTAAATTTCGACATCTTTTTAACTCTCTTTAATTTTTTGTGAGTTTATAAAGGGAAATTCGTAAAAACAAAAAACGGCTTCGAGTACACTTTTGGTGCACTAACTTTTATCAAAAGCATTTAAAATATTTCAAAGTAGTTGGATTATTAGTATTATTTTTCCCTGTATAAAGTGTAGTGATTTTTTTGAACCGAAATTTTAAAGAAAATATATATTTTGAGGTACTCTCTACCGGAAAATACGAAGAAATAAAATTTTTTAGACCGTAAGTGACAATTTAGTCGAAGCCGTTTTTGTTTTCCAGGATTTTCCTGGGGTAAAACATTTTAAAAAAATATTTAAATCACAAAACGAATTAGACTGTTTCTGTAACGAAACAAATTTCGAAATTCTGAAACAAATGTTGTTTGGCTTCAAAAAATTTAAACTACCAAACTATTTACCCATCCATCACTTGATGAAACTTAATTTAACAAAAAGGTAAGCCAACAATTAAAAATATTAAAAATAAGAGGGTCTAAAATACTCCATTGAGGAATCGCCCTTCTAATTAATAGTCTTCCACATATTGCTTCAACCATGCCATTATTTATTTTCACACACTACGTTCGATTGATTAAATATGAGCTAAACTACTTGTACATTCCAATAATTTCTCCATAAATCATAAGTTTAATTTCCTTTTACCTATCTTGCAAGTGAATATGGGAAAAAGCATTTCCTGTTATTATAAACAAAAGCCAGTCAAGAATAATAACGAAATGGTGAATTAAAAATAATGCACGATACACTTGAATTTTTAAATGAACTTTGTCAGCGATAACCTGATAATGAAAATAACAGGATGCTAAGAAATGAGTTCCGTAATAAGTATAAAGGTGCCTTCAGCGCGGCTAAGATTAAAGTATATAATAACTTAATTAAAATTCCAAAAACAATGTGGAAAAAAGTTAACTTATTAAAACCAAAGTTAAGCCGAAATAATACTAATAGCGATTTATCTTGTTATGATTTTAACACATTATTTGCTAATGCTGCATAAAATATATTGAAAGATATGCCAAATAATAACGGTGACCCAACTAATAATGTTGCTGGTAATTTCTCAAATACAAATTCAGAATATTTTAAATTTAATGTAATATCAGAAGTGGTAGTACGGGATGCTATAAATTCATTAAAAGCAAGTAATTCCCGAGATATATATGGTATGAATTTACATCTCAAAGAGTCTGTTAAGGACATTTTGATACAACCGTTTACAGAATTATTTAATCAATCATGCACTTTCCCAGACTCTCTAAAATTAGCAAAAGTTATACCGATACCTAAGAAGGGCGATACCAGCAAATTAAGTGATCATAGGCTAATATCCATCTTACCCGTTGTTTCGAAGATCTTCGAAAAGATTATGTATAACCAACTAAATATATATATGGAATGTATTTTGTTGGATCCTTGCCAACATAGATTTAGGAAAAACAAATCCACAATAACCGTTTGACTCTATTTCCATGAAATCCTCATTCGCAAGCTCTATATGTACAATTTACACCCTAAAGCGTGTCGCCTTATAAGCTCATACCTACTGAACAGATCTCAATGTGTCGAAGCTGGTGGGGTAAGGTTTTCAATTCTGAATATTAAGTATGGGGTGTCCCAAGGCTCTATTTTGGGTCCTCTGCTATTTATCATATTTATAAATGATTTACTTTTCAACTCAGGTGTTAGTGACCTTACCCTACACGCTAATGACACGACAATAATCAATACAGCAACTGAAGCGGAGAGTATTGCTATGATGAACTCATCCTTTTTTATATGTTGGATGCTTGAAGCCATAACTTTGTGATACATCATTTGATAAAGTTCCCCATCATTTTTCGTGTAAATGAATGGTTTCAACGTAATAGACTAAAATTAAATCCTGATAAAACTGTTAAACATTCAGATCTAGGACTGAACGGAGATTATAGTAACTTCACAAAATTCCTGGGACTTTTTGTCGACCAGAAGTTAACCTGGTACAGGCATGGTGAACATTTAACACATATTCTAAATAGAGTCTTTTCATTGCGGCGACTTTACGACTCTGTGTCTAAAGTCACCTTAAAAGCAGCGTATTATGCCATTTATGAAAGCCATTTGAGATATGGATTATTGCACTGGGGCCACTCTGCTATTAAATACAAAATGTTTAGGCTACAACCAAAAGCAATCCGCGTAATATCTGGAGCTCACTACCAGGCTGACTGCAAACCACTCTTCCAAATAATGAGTGTCATGTCTCTACCATGTATGTACATATTTGAATGCCTATTACGAGGAACAAGGAAAATCTATATCCAATATCCAACAGATTAGATAAAACTAAAACTACGACAAGACACCAACCGATACAAATATTTAATGCACTTCCTTTGAATATTCGACATTTAAATATGAACATCTTTAAAAACACAGTCAAAAGTTTATTGCTAAAAAACACGTATTATAAAGTAACATCTGAAATTTTACAATTAAAAATTTTAAACTAAAATATTTCAACGTGGTTACAAACGAATTGTTTTAACAAATTTTGAATAGTAATCATAATTATTATATTATAAGGAAATCTTTAAAATAATACAATAAAAAATAAAATTAACTTCAATTATATTTTAATATTTATTACATTTATGAATTGCTCAGTTCCTTATAGCCTAATACCTTTCCAATCTTAATCCAATTGGTAATACATTAACACTGAGCCCTGCCATTTCACCATTTCAGATCTCGTCGGTGTAAATCAACGAGAGAAATCCGAATTGAAACGTTCGTGCGGACACGCCTTTGCTTGCTTCCTACATTTCTTCACTTTCACGCCTGAAAATGGTTCGGGGCTAGTGAATTTCCACCGGCCTGCGCCAGAGGTACCTCAAAAAAAGTATGTCACCGTGCCATCATCCGCTTACGACACAGCCGTAACTTTGAGGTGACTTTACCTCAGCTTTGTGAAAAAAAATTAAGGCGTCACTTTCATTTTACCACCTCCGAAAGATGCCTCAATCTGTCATCGCGGCGGCCTTGTTCCGCTTTAAAAATAATTCGTGGCTGATATTTAAATCGAATTCCAATACCACGTGCATTTTATTCGATACACGAATTTATTAGAATGTTTAATATACAATGGCAACATAATTTTGGCGACCGTTTTTTTTTTTAATATTTCAACCAGGAAGTTGGCAGGAGGCACGGAGGCATGCGAAGGCCAGATCAAAATTTTTCAACGTATAATTATTATAAACGCCGAAAACAACAGAATCAATGAATAAAAAAAAACTTGATCTATCGAAAAATAAACTAGAATTGAATTAATCAAATCAGTACATGTTTTTGAATCTACCAACGACTAATAAAAAATGTATTCAAAAATTGTTCAAAAAATTTATATAATTCAAAACATGTCCTATTCATATTCGAGGTAAACATATTAAAATAGTTGTAAAAAATGAATTTAGAATAACTTCTTCATCCATTTATTAAATCAAATTCAGTTGCTATTAAACTCTTATTATATCAATACAATTTTGAAGGAACTTCCAGAATAAATATTATGATGAAAGCATAATCGTAATGTTCTTTACATAAGCTTTCCCTATATAAAATTATAAAATTCATGCATATTCTCCTAATGAATATAAACAATCGAAGTTTAAAAATGTACATAGTTTTCCAATTACAGGAGCAAGTAATTAGTGAATCAGTTCATTAAAGCACAACGTAACAAAGCGAATCATGCATTCATGTAGTGATAGATATCAGATTATAATCCAAGTAACACTTTGCATTTACAGTGGGCATTAAAGGATGGCACGCTTCAACATCACCGTAATTTTGCAAAAAAAACTAACCTCGTGCTCTTTTCATAATCACTGATTAACTTAATTGCCAATTTCGTAACGACACCGAACCAATCATCATTTGCTTCACTCGGGAGAAAAATGAGACTGCGCGTTTCATCCGAGACCGGTGGAAAGCGGCGAATGATAATTTTCCTCCTCGAAGCCATTAATACAAGTGCGTTTCCTTAAATGCGAACGGCGATTACACACACGCGCTGCATTGCAGAAGCGCTTGCTCAAAACAAGACCAATTTCAGCATTAATTAAACTGAAATTGGCGATTACAAGGACCTCAGTCTACGTGCCACAAAAGAGAAAAGTAAATACTGGACGTGCAAAAAATTGAGTCGGACATAGAAATGATTAAATTACCAAATTGTGTTTATGGCTCTAATTATAAGTAGTAACGCATGGGTGCGTCGACTCCGTAAAAAATGGAAACGGCTTTATGCAATTGTTAAATTGTACCGTTACGCAGTTTTGAATTATTGAAATTGATTGAATACAGTATGTATAACCTATTAAGGTCATCAGAGCTTTCTTCTGCACTTCCTGTGACTGGTACTAAAAGGAATGCCCAGTCCAGCATCTTACCAACTATAAGATCAAAAAATATGATCATTGTAATATCAATCATAAACTCGCATTTATCAGGTGACAGTCCGAAAACCTAAATATTTTTAAATTTTTCAAAACCATTATCTACCTTATATTCTTAGATTTAGATAACACTGGCCCACAATAATGAACTTGTTGAATGAATGTGTATATGTTTGAAGGATAAATTAAACAAAAATATTCGACGAATAGCAATTGACTTGACTGATATATTTACTATAAAATAGTTTACAAGATTAGAAATGAGTGTTCGACGTCTCGTCGTGATCTCTGCCACTTTCTTCTTGGTATAATTGTTGTCACCTTTCCAGCTTGACCCGGGGGTGGACACCCTCCAGGATTACGCTGTGGTGGTCTTTTCAGTGATCTGATCAACTCTAAGTAAGATCAAAGAATAACATGTACTGGATTATCAATCATAAACTTACTTGGTACAAATTCAAAGTTTTTAAGTTTATCACTTAAATATCCTCCCAAATTAATTAACCAAGTGCTGAAAGTGCTATTTTTATTCCGACATCTCATGAACACATAAAAAGCAATTACTGGCGGGTGCCATGGTAACGGTTTGACTTGCCTTGAATATAAATGACCTAATTTTGCTGTGGTTTGATGTTTGGGTCATACGTGTCGAATTTTATCGCTGTTTTTTTTCCGGGTCACTCGTTAGCAATTCTCCAGAAAGTCGCAGTGACTCTCCATACACCATTTCTCCTGCTGTTGCCCCCATGTCTTCTTTCCAGGCAGTCCTGATTCATTCCTAGCAGGACGACCGTTAGAGTTTCAATCCATTGGTCGTTTTTGTGGTCTATGGAACCTCTCTACTAACCCATTCGCCTGTGGATGGTACGCTGTCGTTCGATGCCTTGATATCCTGCAATCTCCTCTAGATGTTTAAACAATATCGACTCGAACTGGCATCCCCAATCCGTTGTTACCCTTAGTGGAGTGCCGAATTTTGATATCCAGTGTATAAAAAACAATCTTGCTACCGAAAGGATGGCCTCAGGCCACCTGGTGCCGTGAAACTTTTGCTTGTTGACACGCCTGCTCCAGGTCTTGCAAACTGCTCATCTGGACCACATGAATTTTTGCGCTACGAGTTTCGCTGATGCCCTGTTACCGGGATATGATAGCTAGTGTAGACTGTGGAATGGTAATTTCCTAACCCTCGCAGTAAATCGACGTGTCGTATGTCCGGGAAATGTATTTTCCTTTTCTGCTTGAACGGCCTCTAGGCCTGCGAATTCGATATTTTCCTTTCTTTTGAAAGCTGAATGTCCGTGGAAAACTGTCCGATGTAGTCAAGGTATCGGAATTGTCTTGGCAAACATTTTTCTGGCTTCTGTGAGAATGCGAATGCCAATGGTTTATGGTCTGTAAAGATCTACACCTGAAGGTGTACGCTCCCTAGCGCGGTGTCTGATTGGTTGATTGCCTCGTTTCTTTCCTTTTAGTAGTTCGTTTCAAGGATGCTTGCACACCCGCAGCGTTTGGGATAAAACGCCGGTAGTAGTTTACCATCTCGAATATTTGCCGCAGTTTTCTTGCGCAACATAAATGTCATATAAGGGAACTCAAATAACCCGAATGGTGTAGTTATGGCGGTCTTTGGGATATCTTCCTCGCCTATCGGGATTTGGTGGTACACTTTGACCAGGTCTATCGTTAAGAAGTATTTTCCTCCGTAGAGCTATTGTGCGAAATCCTCGATGTGGATAACAGGGTATTTGTCGGGAATTGCATGGTCGCCATTCCTGATTCTCTTTAGGTACCAAATCTAACGGCGAATACTACGCACTCTTCGAGGGTCGTGCTACTCCCACCTGGCACATAATTTGAAACTCCTTTTTTGCCAATTGCAGTTTTCCGGGCGCAAGTCGTCTAGGTCTACTAGATGTGGGTGGTCCGGCGGTCGTCTGGATGTGGTGTTTCCTCCCGTGTCGCGGGGCGGTTGGCAGACCTGCTGACTTGCTTATGCCGGAAAACTCTCGAGGAATTCGATAAATTGATGGCACTCACTCCTGTTTTGTCGGTTGTCATTGGTAGTGAAATAAGAAATCTGCTCCAATGATCGCTTTCTGCCCGTCGGCGATTATAAATCTCCACAGAAACTTCCTGCGTAAACCAAGGTCCTGGTCTAGATTTATCGAACCATATGTGTTGATCACCGTTTGATTTGCCGCATAGAGTTTGTACGTCGTAGCTCGTTTGGCTTATCTTACCAGACTTCGGGGGTATACGCATACGACGCCTCCGGTGTCGATCAGGGACTGTACTTTGGTGAGATGATCGGTGACGTAAAGGCGGCATGATGTGCTTGGCGAGTCGTCAGCCGGCGTTACTGACTGCCTTGGTAGTTTCTTTGCACAGCGGGCGACAATTAAATCACGGAATTGCTGCCGAATCAATATGTTTCGAACTCACGGCCTTTTGGTCTGCGTCGGTAGCGGTCTCGTCTCTCGTCTCGTGTTGAACTGCGCTCTCTAGCTCGTGACGGTGAGTCCTTTGTTCGCTTCAGTTGCCCGATTACGGCTACCAGCGCTTTCAAGGTGTCGTCGCGGGTATCGGTAGTTTCGTTAACCATCAGCGCAGACGTGCTCATAACGGCGTCCGTTACATCAGCGACTTCTTCCAGGCTTGCTTTAGTTTGAGATGCAAGGATAACTTGAATATTGTTTGGTAGCCTGCTTGTTTACAGTGATCATAACAGACCCTCGGGGACCGTGGTTCCGACCAGGTTCTACGAGTGTAGTGTGTTCTAGGAGCTGTCTGGTGTGATGTTCCTGGCTGGCGCTGAAGCGCCGGATTCGCGTGGTTTTGAGCTACGTATCCGTATTTTATTTCGCCGGCTGTAATTCCGACAATCTGGAACTGGCCCTCTACTTTCGCAAACCATAAGTCTGGGTCGTCGGGCCAAAACGGTGGAATCCTCACCTGTACCCTGTTTATTTCTCCGTCGTGTGCCATAATATCGATAGTTTTACGTACTTGGTTTGATTACGTCGGGATCACCCAACTATTGTTCAGAAATATCCTCCCTAATTAATTAACCAAGTGCTGAAAGTGCTGATAACTATTTTTATATTGACATCTCATGAATACATAAAAACAATTACAGGCGGGTACCAGGGTAACGGTTTGTGCGACAGGGATATGTCTTCGTTGATCCCGGCTATGACGAGCGCGGTTGATTTTTCGCAGGGCCTAGGAGTCCCCACAATCACTATCAAAATCTACCTTAAAAAAATAAATCAACTTGCATAAGCTTTATTTGCAGAAAGAATTTCATCGTAATCTTGCATTTCAGTGCTTCATTGTCTATGATTTTAACTCCATCATAATTTAAGCGATGATTATGAGTACACATGACCGATTGCTTAAACGGACATCACTATTGTGTTCAATGATTCGGTTTTAAACAAGTATATTTGATTATAACAAAATCCAACAATTCTTGAGGACTACCAATTTACTTACCATATCCTCTATATCATGTTAGATTAGACGGGGTCATTTGGCTATAGTCAGCATTAGATCTTCGAACTTCGAGGGGAAGTAAACCTAATAAAGCTTTCATTGCTACAAAGGGTTTGGTGAGTATAGCCCCCGTGATGCAAAGACAGGGCATTCTCTGTAAATTCTATTGTGTGGTTGCATATTTAGTCTTGAAATACCATACTAGTAAGCCGTATGTAATCAGAGCCTTGAATTTTTTAATCCGCAATAAAGGGCACTGAATGCCGCTTTAAGTGGTGAATATTCGATTGAATAGTGCGTATGCTCGTTAATAGCGCAATCTGTCCTTCCCAATCGATCAAGTAGGGCCTTTTGTGGCCCTTGTCATTATTGATGAAGGAAGGTTTTTCTTGGATGGCTAGACCTGTGCGGAACTCCTTCCACTCTTCCACTTTTGGAACTTATCTCAGTCTGACCAAATCGATAGTTGATTTTATGTTCCAGCTTATCCACCCTGTAAGCGAATCGTGAATCCACCGAAAGCGGTCGATTTTTTTTCTTAATACCTTCCAATTGGAAGTCTGCAGGTCTTTTGATCCTCATTCAGTGAGATTATCTTCTCATTTGTGGATCTCTCGCTATTGGGAAAGTAGAAAATCAGAACTTTGGCTACCTTCCACAGCTTGAGATGGCCTACGATAATGTTTATTATACCACTACTGAATTAGTGTTACTTTACAAACTTAGTTTCTCTATATTACGAATTAATGTTTCAAATGCCAAGAATAACCTAAAAGATACTAGTAGCTCTGTCTTATGAGATTCCTTGTATTTGCAACAGTGTAGGGAACCAATGGTATCAGGCCGCTCTGTAAATCCCAAAACCTTGCTATGTTTTATATATATAGGTATAAAAAAATAAATTAAAAAAAATAAATCTTGAATTTGTTTACTTCTAGACTATTTTTATAGTCAATCAAATTGGAAACGATCTAGATGTCTGAATCACTTCAGAATTACAATCCGATCACAATCCAGTAATAATGGATATCCATGCAGAAATATCCAGATTTGAAAGAACAACCAGGATCACTGACTGAAAGCTTTTCAATAATTCCATCTCGAAATACGTATCGTCGATTCTGGTGATGCGTAATTGAGAGGGGATCGATAAAGGTATAGAAATCCTCATAACGGCTATTCATAAAACCATTGAATTATCCACCACAGTGAAAACGTATCTCCGGGCGATCCGCTCAATATTCAACCTCTCCTACATAAAATTAGGGAAAATATCGTGTCCGTCGTAGTTACGCTGTCGTCAAACAATGCACGATCTGAATAGATTGCAAAATGGAATTCAGAAAGAGCTTAATGAGATCCCAAACGCTCGTTGGGTGAGGTGTATTGTCATACAATATAAACCCCAACTTTGGACGCCCACAAAGAACTTCACCAAAACCAGAAAGGCGACCCGCTGCCATCCAGGGGGCGAAACGGCCTCGTCTATCTTGCGGTAGACAAAGTCGAAGCCTTTGCGAATAGCCTGGAATCCCAATTCTCGCTAAATGATGACACAGCGAGTGATGAGCTCTTAGATGATACCGAAGGGGCACATTATGGTTTTAAACGATTACCAAACTCTTAATCTTGAGTTTCCACAAAATTATCTGTACATTAACTAAAGAATCCATACACGTACGATCGAGCGAATGGTCAAATGATCACAAAGCGGTCTCAAATACACAAGACGGCTTTATAAAAAGCCTATCCACAAACCACCAGATAGTACGAAACAGCGATTATTTAATCTAAGGTTTTAATTAAAAAAAGCACCCTAGCCATTTTCCTAGATGTGGCTAAAGCTTTTTACCGCGCCTGGGATGATGGATTGATTTTTAAACTATCCCTAAATTGTCCCATATATCTGTTGAAACTCATCCAACAGTTCACCAAAAGAACCTTATCAGCACGTTATGAATGTGCTATATCCGAACAGAGAGAAATTACTCCCGTCGTCATACATGAATCGGTGCTTTGTACTTTGTACAACATATATGTACACGCCATTCCATCCCCTAAACACATACTAACGGCCTAGTATGCAGATGACACCGCATACATGTATCCCTGTAAATCTATCCCACACAAGATACGTAAAATCCAAACCGCCCTCGACAAACTCGAGGAGTGGATACTCGAATGGCAAATCTCAAATAACCAGGAGAAAAGCCAAGCCATTTACTTCTCCTAGGGCCGTTCTATTCCCACAGATAACCTTACTTTCTAGGACACGGCAATCCCATGGGCCGACTGCGTTTAATATCTCGGTCTACAGTTGGACAAAAAACTATATTAGAACAAACACTTCGAAATGGCATTTCAAAAGCCAAACAAGCGTTCGCACAGCTTAAATTACTACTGCTCGTCAGAAGTCAGTTTTTCCTCTCCAATAACGTCCACCTGTAGAAGGCAATCATATGGCCAAAAATGACATATAGTTGCCCTGCATAGATTACCCTCTCCAAGACGCAAATGAATAAACTAGATCAGTAAGATTGTCAATACGCCGTGGTACGTCTCTAACAATCGCTTGGAATTAAACAGTCCAAGACTATATCCTTCAGCTGGCCCTTAGCCATTCTAGCAAATTCGATCTCTGCCTTCATTACAATCGGGCGAAAAACCACTGGATACTTAATTATACTTTTTTCAAATTGGTAATACAACAAAATTTCATTAATTGTGCATTTACTCAGTAATTCCAAAGTCTATTAAAAAACCGAATCAATACACTGCCATAAAAGTTATTTAAAATTAATTTGTAAAAAGGAGCGGCTTTTAGGTGCCTTCTTCATTATATTCAAGATATACCACAAAGTAAACGCCTCTACAATTAAGCATTTAAAAAATTGTTTAATGGTCTAATTCAATCTATATATTCTGGCTATTATTCCTATCGAACCGGTACTAAATTTGTGACTTTTATTTAATTTGGTGAATAGTATTGTTAAGTGTAGTAAAGTACGGATGCATATAAAATTTAATGACTTTCCACATCACTTGCGGAGATCTCTACAAATTGAAATTTCATCAGGAAAATTATCACCTCGACATGCGAATGATGATATGGTTTAATTCCAAATTATATGTCATTTGTAGTGTTCAAAAATGGTATATTTAAAGTCAGTCAAGTTCTTTTAACCTCTTTTTAAACGTATTCGCATCTTTGAGTATTTATTGCATTTGCATTTTTATAGTACTCCCTAATTAAATTTTATTCCTGAGTAAATATGTTTGATAAAAACAAAAACATTTTTGAGCTAAAGCTTATCATAGTTAGAAACTTAAACCTTAAAACAGCAAAATTTAAAAAATGAGCAAATTTGGCTACATATGTTAGTGGAAAGAATATATGTACAAAATTATTTACACTAAAGTTAATACAAACTAAACCATCTTAACTTAAGTGTATTATTAATAAAAGATTAATTGCAATCGTGTACATGGAAATCGCCATGTAATTGAAGAAGGGCCAGGATTTTTTTGATGAAACTTGGCACAAATTGAAAATATAATAATTGAACTAAAATAAACATATTTTTATTGATTGTACACCCAACAAGTGGTCGATAAAGTATTATATCTCAAACATGCCGCAATTTGTGCTGCATCTACGGAAGATGTTGTTAGCTCTTTAGTCTTCTTCTCTTATATGCTCAATGCATGAAGGATCAAATTATTAAGATGTCTATTGCAAGATATTGACACTATCTTCTGTAAATCTGTCCATAGAAACTCTGTAAAAAAACTTGCTGGAGAGTGAGTTTATCAACTTACAAAAAAATGAAAGAATGTGGACTTTTATCACCTGAACCACATATCGTTGGGTCAAGTATCAAAAAAGACCAATTTCGATAAGTTATAGCACTCTATGCCAAAATCCCTAGAGTTTGATGCACATACCTCTTAACAGAAAATTTAATATTGCGACGTTTCCCACGTCTTTATCTGATCTCCATACAGTTATCACGCATCCCCAAATAGAATCGGAATTCATTATTAAACAGTCGAAACATACACTACTCCAAATACTACTGATATTGAGCCATTAGTGGTAACATAAGATGTGGCCGATAGATTTGCGAAAGTCTATCGAAAATTCTATAATGGTTATAGAATGACCTTTGATCTAAGTCAAAGATTATTGTCTTAAACCTCATTTGTTCTACTAGTCCATGCCTAACATCAGACATTGTTAAGACGATTAGCAGTTTTTCTAACCAAAAAAACACCTTTACGCAAACCAACAATACAACCTCTATCAAATACGCTTAATTCTAGTTTGCGCAATCTAGGCATAATCATATATCCAAAACAAATCATGGAAAGCCATAACTGCGAAGAACCGAACACAATTTCGCAAAATATACACCTAATAAAATTGTTAGAAAAAGACCTATTAAGTAAGTTCCAAATTAATACAATTTTATTAAATTGCTATCTTTTAATTAAACCCATAAAAATCTTATTAAACGCATTTGCCATTGATCAGTGAGTTTTAAAAAACCTTAGATTTTTCTATATAATATCCACAGGTCCAAAAACTAAAAAGTTAATATGTAAAATGTGTGATGATATTTTCTAAAGATTATGATTATGTTTTAATTGATACTGTTTAAATGTTTTAGGTTATTCTTTTTTATTTATTTAAAGAAGAGAAAATTCTAAGACATGGTTTAAAATGATTTGCATATGTCTAATAAATCAGTTTATATTTTTTGTAATAACTAAAACTTGAGCCTTTGAAAACGGCTCATTTAAATTTAAAATATAAATCAACAAAAAAATATAAAAAATATTCTAACTAAAACTTTATTGAAATAAAACAACACAGTTGGGAGGGTTTCACATTTATTGTTGAACACTGCAACATGTTTCGCCACACAGTGGCTTCATCAGGCAGATGAATAATAATTTAACAAATTACAGGTAAAAGCTTATATACTATTAGAACTATGGGAAGGAAGGGGGGGGGCGTTGTTGTACAAAGGGGCAAATTATTTGAAAATTTACATATTAATTAAAGGAGAATTATTAACTTCTATTTGATCATTTAATAGAATACCTTTTTTATTATATTTATTAATTTCTAATTCTTCTAACAAGTTTAACTTTCGACTTTTATTACAAATGTGCAAAATTTCAAAATTATCATTAAAGGTATACTGGTATTCGATTAAATGATTGGCGTAGGTTGAAGCAGTTTTCTGGAATTGAAAGCATTTTTTATGTTCTTGAATGCGGTCTGGAAAGCTTCGTCCGGTTTGTCCAACGTATACCTTAGGACAATCCCCACACTTTAACAAATATACGCCCGAGTTCGTCGATTTATCAGATTTATCTTTAGCATTATTTATAAATTTACTAAGTGAGTTGGTCGTTCTGAAAGACGGGGTTAAATTAAAAGATTTAAGTTTTTTGCTGATGGCAATTGATGGGGGACCGTTAAATGTTAATGAACAATATTTACTGTTTTTATCGGAATTAACCTGGATTGGGTAAACTAATTTTAAAGCTTGCTGTTTTTGTTTTTTGAAAAGGATGTTTAATATTAGCTTTTGAGGAAAGCCATTATTGTTTGCTATTATTAAAATTCTATTAAGTTCATCATTAAAATTTTTGATTGAAAGGGGAACTGTTATAAGCCTATGTAGCATTGAATGATATGCTGCAAGTTTATGTTGGATAGGATGAAATGATTTGAAATGAATAGTGGTATCTGTATGTGTCGGCTTATGAAAGATGTTAAATTCATGCTTAATATCTGAATGTGAAATTGTTAAATCAAGAAAATTAATTGACTTATTTGATTCGATCTCCCTAGTGAATGAAATATCTCTGTGAATTGAATTAATAAAGCTTAAAAATTGATCTAGTTGTCTATCTGTACCTGTAAAACAAGTTAAAATATCATCTACATATCTGTACCAGTATAGACATTTATTAAACAGTGGATGTTTTCTGATTATGTTCTCTGATCCACTGTTTAATAAATGTCTATACTGGTACAAGTTAAACTTGTTAGAAGAATTAGAAATTAATAAATATAATAAAAAAGGTATTCTATTAAATGATCAAATAGAAGTTAATAATTCTCCTTTAATTAATATGTAAATTTTCAAATAATTTGCCCCTTTGTACAACAACGCCCCCCCCCCTTCCCTCCCGTAGTTCTAATAGTATATAAGCTTTTACCTGTAATTTGTTAAATTATTATTCATCTGCCTGATGAAGCCACTGTGTGGCGAAACATGTTGCAGTGTTCAACAATAAATGTGAAACCCTCCCAACTGTGTTGTTTTATTTCAATTTGTTATGGAGTTTCATCATGTATCCGCCTCGTCAATTCAATATCGATGATTTATTATATTTGTTTAGGTGATC